>WBMZ01003881.1:0-161266 GCA_013400975.1 Atrichornis clamosus
ACAAGTCCCCCAGTGCGGGGGCTTCTGCTGCTTAGAAGAAGAAAAATAATAATAAGAAAGTAATAAGAATGGGAATAAGAAGAATAAGATATGGAATAGTAAGAAATAGTAGTAAATAAGAAAAATAATTAAAACAAGATAAAATTAGAATAAGAAGGATACGACAATGAAGAATAAGAGTAAACAATAATAAGTTGAAAAATTTTATGTATAAGAATAAGAACACGGAAAAAAGAAGAAGGAAATAGTAGTAGAGTAAAATATTCAGCCTAGTAAGAAGAATAAGAATAAGATAAAGAACAAATAGTAGTAGTAGTAGTAAATAATAAGCAGAAGTATGAGAAGTGTAAGAATAGAAAGAATAAGAAGGATGAGAAGAAGAATAAAAAGAATAAGAAGAGCAAGATGAAGAATACAAATAGTAATATATAATAACAATAAAGGTGATACTAATAATAACAATTTTAAGTTAAAATACACATCCACACATCTTCTGGAATCAGAGAATTGTTTGGATTGGGAAGGACCATAAAGATCATCTAGTTCCAACTGATTATCTTCTGCTCTTTCTCTCTCTCTCTCTGAGACCTCTTTCTTATTCCTTTTTCTCTCTCTACCTCCCATTTATTGAGAATTAAATTCCATGTTAAATAAAATGCATGTGTTGACTCCAGCTCTGTGGGCTGCTCACAGCTGGGCACAGCCAGTTCCATGCTGTTCCACCAGTCCCAGCCGGTTCCGTGGTTGTTGGGGCTGCCGGGAGTCACCTTTGGTGACAGAGCCCTTTGAGACACAGGGGCTGTGTGGTGCCCAGAGGCCATTGGGGCTGGGGGTGTTTCAGGCGTGCAGAGTCCTGGGGTGACACTGCCAGGAGAGCCCCTCACTCCGGAGGCAGCACCTCCCCTGAGAGCCTCCATGGCTGAGCATGATGGAGATGTTCATGGATGAGGAGAACCCCAACTCCCCTCCTGCCGTGGGGCTGCCGGGCCTGTGAATGAGGCCTCAGGTGACAGCCAGGCCAGAAGGGAGAGGCCAGTGCTGGGATGGGGCCGGAGGCAGCTGCCTGGGGGTCAGGGCTGGGCGGGGCTGTGCACATGCAGCTGCCTCCTTCCTACACAGCTGGAGCACAGAGCTGAGGCCCTGCCCCACACAGCCCCAGGTGCCCCCCCAGCCCCTCAGCTCCCCAGCTGGAAGCCCTCAGGGAACAGTGGGAGGGGGCAGTGGAGGGGGCATAGCTGCCAGCGACACTGACTGTGGGGTGAGACTTGGCCAGGGAGGAGTGTGGGAACCCTGCATGGGTCAGGAACTGTCCCACTTGGGAAATGAGAGTGTCCAAAAGCTGGACTACCGGCAAGATGAGAGATACCAGGAGCCTTCCCAATGGGGAAATTGAGAGTGTCCAAATTCTGGACCAAAAGGAATATGAGAGATACCAGGAGACTTCCCAGTGGGGAAATATGAGAGTCCAAGAGTTGTACCAGTGGGAATATGAGACGTACCCGGAGCCTTTCCAGTGGGGAAATGAGAATGGCCAAAAGCTGTACTCATGGGAATATGAGATATACCATGAGGCTTCCCAGTGGGGAGATGCAAGAGTCCAAGAGTTGTGCGAATGCGGAAATGGGAGACACCAAGACCTGTCCCAGTGGGAAGGTGAGAGAGTCCAACAGCTGTCCCAATGGGAAGATGAGAAATACCAAGATCTGTCCCAATGGGAATTTGAGAGATACCACAAGCTGTCCCCCTGGGGAGATGAGAGATACCAGGAGTGTTCCCACTGGGAAGGTGTGAAAGTCCAAGGGTTATACCAATGGGAAGATGAGAGAGTCCAAGAGCTGTCCAAATGGGAATATGAAAGATACCAGGAGCCTTCCCAATGGGGAGATGTGAGAGTCCAAGAACTGTCCCAGTGGCTAGACATGGGAATCCAAGAGCTGTGCCAAGAGGAAGGCGACAACGACAGAGTGCTTTCCCAATGGGAAAACTCAATTGATGAAGAGTTGTCCAAAGGGGAAGTCAGACGATACCCAGAGTTCTCCCAAAGGGGAGACCAGAGAGACAAAGAGCAGTCACAGGAGGACTGGGAACGCATCACCATCTGCACCATCTGGGTCAACATCTTGTTTCCATGGCTCCTGCAGGACCCCCACGCTGTTCCCAGGACTCACCAAAGGCAGCATCTTCTGCTTCCTTGGGGGAGCTGCTGAAGGCAGCAGGGCCACAGAGACGGTTCCCTGCCCCGCACAGCCCCTGGTGCCCCCCCAGCCCCTCAGCTCTGCAGCCGGGAGCCCAGGCCCTGCGATAGATGATATTAGATGCTATTACAACCTCTACTATCTCTCTTGAGGGTTGCTCTTAAGTTAAATTCTGGTATGGACACAACATCCAGCTACTGGATGTGATTTCAGGGAACAGTGGAATCTTCCGGGGCAGGAGCACCTTTACATTTCCTGGTTTCTGTGCCAGGTCATTGACTTTTTGAAACAAACAAAAAGCCTGAACTCCTGACTGGAGCAATTGCCATGTAAATATCTGTAGTTTGATGCAGTTCTCCAGTCTGTGTTGTAAAGCCGTCAGATGTGCAAACTGAATTGCTGATTGCTAGGGGGTTAATTAAAATTCTGGATGTGAAGTCTATGATTCTGTGACCCCCTGCTTCATTTGTTTGTCCCTCAGTCCTTCCCCAGGGGCCCTCTGGTGCCATCACCAACTGCAGCTCCAGACATTGCAGCCCCTCCAGTACATCCCAAGCTCACAGCAGTGTCCTGCACACTCACACATAGTCCTGCACACTCACACACTGTGCATTTAGATCTGAGCAGGGACGAGAGACATTTCTGCTGCTGTCAGAAGTCATGAACTTCAGCAGCTTCCCTCAAGAGTGTCCTCATCCATTGCTCCACCCAGGCACCACAGCCCTAGACATCCCTCCACCTCAGGCTCTCATCTCTGTGGAGTTCCAGCTGATATCCCACTTTCCCTCCTTAACAGTGAATGGTCTGCACACTTCTGCAATTCCTTGGACACAGCTCCTGGATCACTACACACCTTCCACAGGGAAGGAGCCCATTGCCCACAGCCCCGGGAGAGGCTTGGACACAACATCCCCCTGCCCAAGCCCTGTCTAGGATCTCACCACCATTGTGCCAAGGGAAATGTCTTCAGGATGCTGGAGTTCAGGCTCAGTGGTTCATCAGCCTTGGTGTCACACAGTCCCCCCTGCTTGGAGCAGAGTTTCTGCCCTTCCCCAGCACCCACACAAATTACCAAAGGCTCTGCTTGCTCTGCTCCCATCTCCCAGTGTAAGAAGCAGACAAAGCCCTGTCCAGCCCTCCCTATCAGCAGGCAGATAATCACTGAACATGCAGCTACTTTTAAATCAAAAACCTGTCAATCAGGAAGTGGCTGGGGGGACAGAGCATCTGCAGAACCCCCCTAGAAGCTTCCAGAATCAAATGGCAAGGTATAAATAGTAAGGTAAAAGTACAGAGCAAGGCAGAGCTGCACTAAGTGTTGTACGAGCACTAAATGCCACAGACAGGTCTTTTCTCCCTTTCTTCAGGTGAATAAAGCTGCTCTGAAACTCCTTTTTCATGATAATTTGTAAGCAATACCTTCATTACTACATCTATCTGTTTGGTTTTAATTGACTCCCTCATACTGTGGGAATTTTGGTATGAATATTGATGAGCCTGGAGCCTGAGGTGGAGAGTTACCAACCAGTAGCAGTTCGCTTTTGAAGTAAAAAAACAGTTGAGGCCCACTTGGGATGAGATATTGTACTGATATTGCTGAAACAGATTTCCTAATTCTTCACCTCAGAGTAGGACATCAATATTAAGTTTTTAGTTTAGGGGGAGGAGGAAAAACATTTTAACAATTTCTTTTTCTCTATAACTCACAATTTCAGCAGTGATATGTCCAAAATTTGAAAATTAATGATAAAAATGGATTAACAGAAAGTGGAAATAGAGAAACAAGCCATATGATATATATTGAGTTTATTATTTCTTCCTTACAATTTTTCTGCTATCAGAAATATCATGGTGAGAAAATTCCTGTGCAGTCTTTCCTCTCCTATCTTATATTTTGGTTGTAATTTCTTGTCACACTGATGTGACCTTGGTGAGCATTTTTAGATGGGTTCTCTTTTCCTCTTTTTGCTTTTTTTTGACAAAGAGCTGTGTTGCATTTCCATTATTACTGTAGCTAGATCAAAATGAACTTGGTTTGCTAATGTTGTGAGGTTGTCTTTTTATAGGAAAATTAAGATCATTAGTTTACTTGCTACTTTTTGTATAGTCTACTGTAAATCTGAGAAATATCTGCACAACATATTTCCAAACTCACTTCCACCTAATGTCATCTTCAAGTCAAGCTGAATTCATTTTGGATAGTTTATATTTTTCTCTGGAGCACTCTACTGTTTCTTAGTACATGAGTGACCTCCAGTGGTATTCCTGAAAAAGAAAAAAAACCATCCTGTCTGGAATACAATCAAGGCTAAGAACATTGGGAAGTCTCTACGTGTTACAAGTTGTTCCTGAAAACTCCACGGATGAAGAGTTGTCCAGTGCTTTTGTTGGACGAGTCAAAAAATCCACTCAACTGTTTTACTCCTCACCCATGACTTAAAATGGTGCAAAGTGAACAGAAATACCTGCTTCTCTGAGTCTGCAGAGCTGTGCACATTCCTTGCACCAGTGTTAATGCTGGCACAAAGAAAAAGCTTTGGAAAAATCAGTATCAGAACATTCATAGCATGTTTTATCTCACTACTCAAAAGAATTTGACTCAAGTGTCTCTCCGAGCTCCTCTGCCTAAATGCAGTTCCAAACATTATAAATTTTGGTGTCACTATCCTTTCAAAGGACATGGAAGGAGTATTATTGTTCAAAAAAACTTCTCAAAAAATGTCTCTTTCTCCTCATCCCTCAGTCACACCACATCTTATTTAGTCATGTAAACCTGAGGTTGTGTTTTCCCACAAGGGGTCACCATAGATCAGCTTCACTGCAGGTCTTCATCAAAACAATTTATGTTCTCACTTTTTAAGAGATAAAGAAAACATTCAGATTCTTAAGGCAGTACTAAAAGCATCTATCAAAGTACATAACTTTGTAATGAAATAGATCCAATTAAAGAAAACTGCAATAGAATAAAGCAACGACTAATTTTAGAAGTTGCCTAAAAAACCAACAAAAATCCCCAAGAAATTGGAAAATAATTTCCTATTTCTTTTGCTTACTACAACAACAACTTGGAAGCTTCCAAGGACATTTTCTTAATTTCATCTGTTTAGTGATTAGCCTCATATTGTGTACACACCACATTAGGAATTCTCTCTCTCTCCTAAACATTAGAATGTACAACTAAGAAACCTTATATGTAAAAGACATCATTTCAGCTCTGATCTTTAAAAGTGTTTAGAGTTGAATCTGTGCTCACATGGGGTCCCAGAAAACCAGAAGCAGGGTTCTTGTGAATAGAAGAGCTTGTCCTTGCCCTTTCATTATTAAGACTGAGATTGTTTCAATGGGTTGCTGTGCGTGCTGCCTGTTCTTTCTATTCATGTTCTTTCTGTTCATTAAATCAAACAGTAGAAATGGAGATGTCTTTATAAGTTTAATACAGTATTTTGTGACTAAACATTTGTCCTCACCAGCTTAGCACTGTGGTGTCTGGGTTGGAAACCACCACAAGAGAAAACTCAGGTCTGCAAACCCTCTTTCCCACATGCTCTGAGGTTTAATTCTTTGCTTTCACTGAAGTAAAATTCATTGGAGTGCATCTGTATTGAGAATAAAAGAAAAGCACAGTGGGATTTTGGTTCAAATGTTTTAGCAATCTGTTTGTTAAGTATATTTAGCTTGTCAATAGTGTTGTCCATGCCCTGTGGGCATCTGATTAGATGCCGAGGTTGGGTGAAGCAGTTGAATCCTTCCTCTGTAAGAGTCAGACACTTCCCCCAGCCGTGTCCTTCTCCCCTCCTGCCACCTGCCTCTGGGGAGCTGCACACACTCATTAAGGATAGGAGCTTGATGGACAATAACAGGATTAAAGTGCCATTAACCGGCTTTTAGCAACATTATTTCTGCAGACCAAAAGGATTGAAAAGCCAAGAGAAGTATTTCATTGTTATGTTGCACACAGCAGCAGCAGCATAGGAAAGCTGTTAAAGGAAGGAGATGTTGCCGTTCTTACAGGTTACTTTTCACAACAGACCCACCCTGACAATATTTCTGATGCCACTGGGTAAAGGGAGAGATGTCACTCGGTGTTTTATTTTGGTATTTTAAAGGAAGACTCAGATTCTTAACCCAAAGTGGTGCTTGCAGCACAATCTAGTATTAATATATAAGAACATTATGGAGAAAAAACCCATTTTATTTCTAAAAAGGTAGAGGAAGATTTGTCATGAAAGCACTTGAAACTTTATGTCACTAATGCTTTAAAAATGACCAGTCTTTTGAGTGGCTTTGAAGAATCCTGCCCCTGAAGGAAGTTTCCTTTTTCCTCTCTCTTGTAAACTAGTGCCAACTCCATACCCTGCAGGCAGGTGGGTCATGCAGCAAGGAGAGCACAGGTCTCACCTGGCTCTGGCTGCATCCCCAGGTGGGCAGGGTGCCATCGTGCCCTGCTCTCAGCAGGCATTTTCCCTTCCCACACGAACCTGGAGCATCACTGTGACACAATCACAGAATCAGGGAGTGAGATGGAGGGACCACAGTGGGTCACCTGCTCAAGCAGGGCCATCCCAGAGCACATGGCACAGGATTGTGTCCAGACAGTTCTGGGATATCTACAATGAAGGAAACTGTTGCTCCCACCCATTCTTATCCTCACTTGGGCTTTTGTTTTGCTCCAAACAGCCCTCATGGGCTTTTGTTTTGCTCCAAACAACCCTCATGTCTGGGCCTCCAAGCTTGCACAGACATGTGCCCCATGGGGCAAGAAAGTCTGCATTTCTTCCCATGCAGAGTGGAGGGATCAGTCCCAAGGCTGGAGCAACTCAAAGGGCTGAAACCTGGGACACAGCCTGCAAAAGCTGTCTCAAAATGCAGCTTTTCAGAGGTGAGAGACAACGGTAGCATGAGCAACAACAAGTACAGCTCTGTTAAAACAGAGCCAGGTCCCTATCCAGAGGCTGTATCCCTGGCAAAAGCTCAGACCAGAAGCACACACCACCGTCTGCACAGCCCTGGTACCACACACCCCAAAGCCCCGATCAGAGCTGGGACCCTCTCTCTCACATGGGGGTTTCAGTTTGGGGCAACAACACCTCAGGTGAAACCTGTCCTATGGCTTGAAATTGCTTGGTGAAATCTGAGCAAATCACACCAAACCCAACAATTTTCTGAGAGAGAAAACCCCCATGGGAGCACTGGGGGCTCACTTCTCCTTAGGCATGGAGGTCAAACCTCCTGGGAGCAACCAGAGATGTGCCATGACCAGGGCCAGGTCCTTGCCCTATTTCCTCCATCTTTTCCAGTTGAACACATTCCTTGATGAGAAGACAGGGGCTGCTTTTCACCAAGGCTTGCCCAAGGGAGCAGGTGTTGCAGAGGGAGACCCTTGCTGGTGGCTGCTCACGTGGATCAGTGCAAGGCAGAGACGATGTTCGCACCCTCATCACCTTGCTCTTCCCCCACGTGGTGATTTTCTTGTGTCACACAGCCCTTTCTCAGTCAGACCCGTGGGTCACTGCCCTCCCTGCTGACCACAGAGGAGCCTGGCCACTGCCTTCAGGGCTCAGATCAAAATCATCCCTCACCACACCCGCCCCTCTTGGCTGACAGAAGTGTGTGCTGGGGTGAGAGGTGCTGCAGTAACCAAGCCACAGTCCCCTCAGCACTGCAGTGGCGTCCTGCTTCCCCTGATTAAGAAAAGGTTGTGGTGACACTTGGTGTTTTTATCTTTTTCTGGGACTGCATCTGTAGCCACCCGTCTCCTGAACTCAAGTCCTGTGCCCTTTCTTGCATTGCTTGCTCATTAAAGACCTCCTGTCTTGGCCCTGGGGCATTTGATTTTCACTTCAAAATTGCAGCACTGTCAGAAAATTGAGAGCTCAAGCAACTTCACCAGAGCTGAGAAGTCAGAATGAATCATTCCAGCTGCACGACTGAGATAACAACATCTCTGCACCCACAGATAAAGGTGCTTGTCAGACACTTCTCAGCCCCAAAGCTGGAATGTTGGATGGGCTCTGCTGCATACCCCGAAGGATTTATGGCATGCAGGGAGATGTCACATAGGAGCAGGTAGTGAAGAGAGGAAATGAAAACATTATTAGTCATGCTCTGAGTGAAACATTTCCATTTTTTCCTTTCATTGAGAGAAACATCTGTACTTTTCTGGAGGTAGTTATCTGATAACTAGGAAGGAACATCAGAAAGAAGAACAGACTGTGGAAAGGCACGTTCCTGTTTGTGCATAAAATTTCAGGGCTACGTTCACTTAATTAAACACATCACCCAGAGAAGAGCCACAGAGACCTTTTGGGTGACCCATCAGGGAGGTGGGCCACCATTTATAAATTTGGCACAAAACAGCACAGAGCAAAGCTGTTGTGCTGCCAGTGCCACCTAGGGAAGGGTTCAGAGTTAGGGTTGCTCCTGTCACAGTTCTGTCACCAGTACAGTAACACAGGGCATTGTTCTTTGTCCCAGAAACAGCAAAGCAACTGGTTTAGTTTTCTTCAGAAGGGAATAATTTAGACTCTTTTGCAATATACGTCGCTTGAGAATTGCTGGATGAGGAGCTGCTGTGATAGAAAATGGACTCCCTTTGTAGAAGAGGTAAATAAAGGGTCAATGTGGTATTTTCTCTCATAGAACTGATGGAGTGAACAGGAAACCCAGTGGCTTTAGGTAGGGCCGGTTCCCTCTTTGGGTAGGAGATGACTTTTTTAGTCCCAGTTTTGCTGTTTGGAAATATCCAAGTGAGTGAGCAAAAAAAAAAGTAAAAATTCTTACTGAAAGTATTTTGGTCTTGAAAATACAACATTGTCTACTTCAGTGCCTTTTGGAGTAGAATTTATAATTAGGTAGTTACATCCATATTTATTAAGCATTTGTAGTCTCAGAAAAGGTTAAAACCTTCTTTCCTCACCACTAGGAGTGTTATTTCTCAGTTGAACACCAGTTCATAAGTTCATTCTTCTCAAAGTAAAAACAAAAATCAGGCACCAAACTCGGGAAGTGTTGTTCTGTGCTTTGACAACTCAGAGAGGGCATTTCCCACCCTCTGCGTGTCTTCTGGATGAATCACTGGACTGTGCTGAACCATAACCTGCCTTTGGCTCCTTTTTGACAAGTGCAAAGGCAGGGGTGACCTTTTAATCTTTCACCATAGTATTTCTCCAGTTAAAGGCTGCATTTGCTCCGTGAGTTAATGTCCTCACTGGTGGGTTCACCATCTGCCATTTGTTGTCCTCTTCCAGTTCTTCACAGAAACACATGCCCAGGGAAGGGATCTAGGGAGGGAGTTACCAGCAGAGTTACCAGCAGGGTCTTTGCTTTGGTGTGAAGGGGGAGCTTTGCTGAAGGAGAGAGCAGCCCCTGACGTTCTGTCACTTCTGAGGTGCACTAAAACCAGACTGGAGGCCTGAGGGGTGAAAGCTGAACCTGTGTCATCACTCCACATTCATACTTGGGCAACCTGTTCCCATGCCTCACCACCCTCACAGTATAGAACTGCTTCCTAATATTTAATCTAAACTACTCTGTCAGTTTGAAGCCATTCCCCTTTGTCCTGTCACACCATGCTCTTGTAAACAGTCCCTCTCCATCTTTCTTACAGGCTCCCTCCAGGTACTGGAAGGCTGCAGTTAGGTCATCCTGAAATCTTCTCTTTTCCAGGCTGAAAGGAAGGAGACTAGCTCCAGGTGGAGAGGTCTCCAAACGTGCCTCTTGTCTGCAGGTGTTACATGGCATCAACTTTACAGGGGAGTTGGATGAAAATCTCCTCCAAAGACTTAACTGCTAGTCACATACAGAGCCATCAGAATAAAATCCTTCTCTTGACTTGCTTTGCTAAAACTACATGAGATTCCCTTGGGACGAGGAAGCTGATACCATCGGTGTTGGCATGCAGTTACACACACCTTGCTGCATAAGCAGCCTCCTTGTTAAAAGTAAAATGAAGCAAACCAGAAGCTTCCTGAGGAAGGAAAATCCTCTTACCTTCCTCACCATCTGGGCAAAGCCATCGCTGTCTCTGCTGGGCAGCCCTGTGAGTGGCTGGGTGAGGGATGCCAGGGAAGAGCCGTGGCCCACGAGGAGGATGACACCTGGCACACCAGGAAAAGCAGAGGTCAGCAGTAAGGGAGCTGCAGCACTGGCAGGTTCCCCATCAGCAGATTGGTGTGAGGTGCTTTTGGGGCTGTTTGTCTTTGCAGACCTTTTTGATAATGGGGCAGGGTGTGTTGTGTTGGGCAGAAAAAAACCTGGTGTGTTGCGCTTGCCAGCTTGTGAGAGAAGGCATTTGCTGGGGAAAGAGAAAAAAGCTTTCCAGGAAAGCATACTGTCTTTTGCTGAGATACATCCCAGCGTAGAAGGTCCAAGAAAAGAGTATACTCTTGCAATTCAGTACTCCACTGTCTCTGTTTGATTTCACTTTATTAATTTCTATATCATAAATTGCGTGCATTTTCAGTGTAGCCCAGGATGAGCATTGAGTCTACCTTAAGCTCTGTGCAGTGTCAACAGCTCACACTAAATGTGATTCTGTTGGCAAATCTCTGCAAGTTCCTGTTACTGTAGTGAGTGTACAAAAATCTGAAACCTGTACCTTTTCTGGGGCAGGCAGTGATGATCTGTTTGATAACCGCAGAGCTTCTGCTGACATAGTCTTCATAACTTTCCGATGGCACCAGAGAAGAGAGTGGGAAGTTACCGCTGACAGTAAAAACACAAATGTTTGTTAGTCTAGATGAATACTGGGACACTGTGAGCACCACTGGATGACTACACCAGAGAAAAGGCATTTAGTTAAAAGGTTTGTCTGCTGTCTTGGCTGTCATAGTGTTACCTCAGCTTGTCTGGAGCATTAACTTCCCTCTAAGTAATTTCCATTAAATCTTATGGCTAAACCTCATAGCTCGTAAAGCACCAGATGCAGGGAAAACCATGCTTCAATAAAACTTGTGGTTTACAGTGGAGATTATTTAAAGTAGGATTTATGCCTAGGGAAGGCTTAAGCTTTGAGCAATTCTGCCAGCCGGGACCACTGCCCAGCCATGGGCTGCAGAGCTGCCTGGCTCTCACAATCCTGACCAAGTTCAAACCAAGGAGAGACACTGGTGATGTGAATGCTTGCAAGATTTGGTGCCTCAGTGATAATCTCCTTAATAAACCAAAGAAATAAAAATCTACAACAAAACAGGCATATCTGCATTGCTGGTCAAGCAGATAGTAAAGACTTTCACTGCTGGAGTTAAAAAAAAAGATGTTTCCACAGACATTAACTCTTAAGTATCTGAGCACTTCCGCTGAGACCAGGCATCTTCTTTCTTTTATGTACCAGGCTCTTCAGGCACCCAAAACCCCTAAAAGACACACCATCAAACTGCTGTGAATCAGGGCAGCCCCCCTGGTCTGGTGGGGCTGGGGTGATGGACAACATGTTCCTCACACAGACCCATCCCAAGGCTCCACGGCAGCTTCCAGGGCTTCAGCTCTGTCCAGCCTGGCAGCAGCAGGGAAGAGCCTGCAGGGCCTTGATGTGCAGTGACCAGCAGTGCCAAGGGGAGGTGCTCCCTGTCCCAAAGCAGGAAAAGTCCCTATTTCTGCCTGGACCTGAGTGAGCTGTGAGGGACCTGAACACTGTAGTTGGCATTGCCTCAGAGCTTCCCCTCTGAACTTTCCACTGCTGTGCATTTGCACACTTCCTTGTGAGGCAAGTGATTTTGTACCAAAAAAATACTGGGGAAAACAGTCTGTTGGTGAAAAAAACATAGCAGAAAGCCCTACTCTCCAAGAAAATGAAGGATTTTGTTCCAAATCTCAAATGAAGACACTTGCTTGGCTGTAAGGAATGCATTAAGATATGAGATGTTTCCTTTCTCCCCTTCTTGAATATGTGGGAAGTCCCAGAGTCACTTTTATCAGCTGAGTAATTTCCTGGATCTGGCTGTGCACTGCAAACACAGAGCAGCTTGGTTTGTGGGCAAGATGAGGAGGTGGATTGAATTGGAGGCTTGACATTTCCTGCTGGGCTGTGGTTTGCAAGTGCTCAGAAGAGGCATCACCCCTCACCCCACCAAGTTATGAGGGCTCCAAAAAGTCCTTGCTGAGCACAGTATTAATCTTTGAGCAACTTTAAATGATACCAGAAACATCAGTTAAGCTGTTGTCCTGCCTGTCCCCAAAACCTGTTGCTGCTGCCCTGCAGACCCTCAGCAAAGATCTGACTGACCTCGTCTAACGTCACATTTCTTTGTCACTGAAAACCAGGTTATCCTTCACATTTCTAAAATGTGTTTCACATGAACCAAAAATAAAAGCAAAATTCCTGGTGCCTGACACTGATGCCCTTAATGCAGCTATGATGGTACAGGCCCAGCTGTGGGCCTGAGCTGGCAGCTCTCAAGGCAAAACCAGAGCAGGGCTGGTCCCACGCACAAGATGTTTGTGTGAGTGCACCCGTGTGCTGGTGACAGCATGTCTTATTTTGATCTGAATTTGATCAGAATCACCCCATATTTGAAGTGTTTGTAATGATTTATGACGTATAAAAGGATAAGATATGACAGGGAAAAAAACCACAGCTTTATCAGCCAGATACAGAGCAATTACCTGTAACTTGTGTCTATGTCGTAAGATGCCTCCACCAGTTCTGCCACAGTCATGAAGTTAGGGATTACTCTGCTTGCTCCCCACTTGGTCCATTCAAACAGTCCTGGTTCCACCCTGATTTTGACTTTCTGATTTAATTTAAGACCTGCAAGAATGAGAAATAGATCTTAAGAGAAAGGTACACTCAAAGTGCTACTTTCAGGTTATAAGTTCTCCCTGTTTGCCATTAATGAAAACAAATTACTTCTTCTCAAATCATTGATTAAAACAAGCTACTGTTATATTCTTGTCTGACTAATGTTAAGGAACTGCAAATTATTACATTACTATTATTATTATTATTGTTATCATCATCATCATTTCTGAAGCTCTCTAGTGATGCTCTGCTGGAAGAAAAGGCCTCAGTAATGTTGCAATCTGTATAAACTTCAGACAGGAAATGTTTTCACCATTTATATACAGCATTTTGTTCAGTGTTCCTCAGTGGGGCACTAAATTGTCCAACAGTGTCAGAAATGGGATTCTCTTGTCAAAAGACACATTATTTTTGGAATATTCTCAAGAGAGGTTACTGAGTGGCACTAATTCCCAGATAAATGCATTCTGATGTAAACACAGTCATGAACTGTGTACCTGTTGAAAGGGACAGGAGATGAAAAAAGAAGAGAGTGAGGGGAAAGGGGGAGAAAGAAAAGGAAAGAAGTTCTGCAATATGAAGGTATTAAAATGGTTTGGCTTGCAAAAGAAAGCATGAAAGCTGTCTTCCATGATCACATACAGATCCTTCAGAGCACTGGAAACTTTTTGGCTCAAAATGCTTTCTGGAAGAGGTGACGGTGGTGATTTGATGAGCAGCTACTAATGTTGAATTCAACCTGATGTGAAACACCTGAGATTCATACAATAGATCCCATTCTAACTAGGAAGGACCAGAGTTAACGGGATCATATCCCACAGACTGTACACACAGCAGCAGGTTTGTTGCGGCCAACATTACCAGCCAGTCAAAACCACCTGGTCTGCCCTGCTTAAAAGCAACCACAAGTAACCACGAGGTCGTACATCTTCTTAATTGCTCATGTCAGAGACTTCACAGAGGTTTGGTGAAGATGCTTTCAGTGTCTGCAGTATCAGGCAGAAGCACCTGGCAGGTTTTGCTGCCTTACCCTGCAGTAGGTGTTGAGCTGTCTGCACGCAGCGGAGGGCGGGTGACGAGTACACGTAGCTGACTGTCACCTCCTGGTCCAGCAGAGCTTCCCCTGGGTGGCAGCAGCAGAGGGTGACAGGTGAGGCACTGCTACAAAATACCTTCTGCAAAACAACAGCTGGGAGCTTTGCAATTTCACTGACATGGGGTACATGGACAGTCCCTCTCTATTCATATTTTTCACACTATCTGCTGACTGAGCTCATTAAAAAGCTCATTCTGGTAGAAATATCAAGTTTATAATGAGTGTTGGAAAGATAATTACAGGAGATTCACTCCAAATCTGCAAACAGCAGTTAGGCATTTGGCTGTCTCCATATACCTGAACCCTCAGAGACAAGCATTTGCAGCAGACCAGCGCTGTCACAGTCAGGCATCCTGCTCAGGGAGCACAAACAACTTTATCTGGGGAGTGAATTGAGTCAGACTGACCCATCCTCCTGCAGCGAGGTGACCACACTCTGCTGACCATGGAGCTGCTTCCTCTGGCCAGCCCCTTCACTCCTCACTGCCCCTTCAGGGACAACTGCAGAAGCCATTAATCCCTTGCAGACAAGCATCTGGACACAGGGAGTGTGGTGGCTGCTTTCTTTTAACTTTCTTTACCAGGAACTGGCAGAAGGGATCTCAAAGACAAGCAACCAGCTGTGTTCTTTATTTTACTGTTTAAGGAGATCTTGCAGTGGTTGCCCACAGAGAATTGTCACCACAGTGACAAAGTTTTTCTGCTGCAAAGCCAGTGTGAGCTTTGGCAGATGATGACAGCCTGCTTCCCAAACCCTTTCATTTGCAGTAGGATAATATTCAGCTTACCTGTAAGCCTTGACTGGAAGACACCACAGCAAGATAAAGGAGGATCATGTTCAAACTGCTTCATGCTGTCTTTTCGCTTTGGCAGGAAGGAGGGGAAGTTCAGATCTGCCCTGTAGTATTTTCCTGAAACAAGGCAGGACATTCTTCTGTGGCACAAGGGAGGCAGCAGCTGTATTAGGTTTGTACTACAGAGTCAGTGTCTCACTGATGAAAAACACCCAGTGCTATTACCTTAAAGGAGTCACATTTTAAGGTCACAACACTGGCTTGGGAAATCACCTGTCCTAACAGATAGCACCTCTTCTGCAAGCTCAGAAGGAGCAGGTGGGGAAAAAATGAGAATTTGGCTTTGTGGGGCTCAGGAGAAACAAAAATCCACTCCCTATCTAGATTCTTTTACCCCTGCCAAAATGACAAAAATCCCAACCCTTTTCTACTGAAGAAAAATGAAATGTATTGATTATGCAGCCAGAAGGTACCACTCTCCCTATTGGGTGTGAATTTCTTACACTAAACATGGGGAATCTCCAGCATAGCAAAGCAGACTTTCAGCCTAAAGCTGTCACTATGAACTCCCACCTTGTTGTTCCCCTCCTTCCTCCTGACAAACATTTCTCTGCTCTAGGTCAGTTTTTTTCACCTGAAGACATACCTTTTTTTTTTTTTTTTTACGAGAGAGAGGAAATTCAGATTTTAATTTAGGTCAGCACTGACATTTCATTTCCACCACAGATTGCCCTCACTCTTCTTCCCCAGGTTGGACTAGTGACGTAGTGTAACTCTGCTCAACAGACTACGATTCTGGCTCAGGCTCAGAAAGGTGGAGGGGTCTGACCACCAGCACCTTGCATAATGAGAGGTCATGAGCGTGATCCTGTGATTTGTTTATCCCTCAGAGAGGTGCACTTCCCTCAGTGGCACAAGAGCTTTGTTTATCTGCAGAGTTTATTGATGAAGGACTTCAGGACATTGTGACCTGGTTAGGTGCAGGTCAAAGCAGTGCTGTGCCTGACTTGCACTGTTATCACTCCTTTGTGCCAGTGTTTACATTTGGATATAGAAGATTGAATCTCTTGTACCCATTACTGGGGTTAATAGTTTTAATTCTGATTTTTGAAGATCCTCTCATTGTCTTACTCACCATCTGCAGCCAGGCACTGCTGGAGCCAAGATTTGCCAAAGACCTGATCAACTCTTTCCCCGTGGCGCATCACCAGCAGCCCTCTCCTCAGGGCAGGGTTCTGAGACACCTGGGGAGAAAGGGGGGTTCATGAGGATGTTCCAGATAACCTACAGGAAAAGCCTGGATTTCTGGAGCAGAGCTGCTGTAATAGGTGCCTATCTGTAGGTCAATGATAAGCCTGACTGGTTCTCCACTGAGGGCAAATGAGATAGAATCATAAAATCATTAAAGTTGGAAAAGACCTCCAAGATCGAGTCCAACCTTTCACTGATCACCACCTCATCAATTAAACCATAGAATGAGTGCCACATCCAGTTGTTTCTGAACACTTCCATGGATGGTGACTCCACACTTCCCTAGGCAGTCTGTTCCAATGCTTGACCACCCGTCCAGTGAAGAAATTTTTCTTGATATCCAACCTGAACCTCCCTTGGTGCAACTTGAGGCCATTTCCTCTTGTCCTGTCAAAGGTCACATTCCTGACCCTCATGGGCTACAGGTTAGGTTTTAACTCTGTGTTTGCACTAATGGAAGATACTGCTGATAGCAGATATTTTAATCTCAGTGTGGGAAGGAATTATAACTTTAATTTGTATCCTATGGTTGATACAAACAAAGAAAGAAAAACTAGCTAAGATTTAAGGGGTAATGCCCTTTTCTACACCAGGACTAACACCAAACTTCTTCTTTTCCTTATGAAAACACTACTTCTATATTTTCATAACAGTGTGGCCAAGTCAACAGTGAACCTAGATCTCCTGTGAGGCCACTTTTGTTACTCAGACTGCATGGAATTACAAATAAATGCTGAGTAGTTTGGCGTTAGTATACAATGCACATTGAATACAGATGAAAAGATAAGGAGAAAAAGGTTGAAGGTTTAAAAACTTTAAAACAGTGTTACTGCTGCAGCACTGAGGTCAGTGATGTGCATCTTCAGCAGCAGAGAAGGGAACTCTTAGAAGTGGTATGAGTTTGATATTTGTGCATTCTCTTTAACACTATTGCATTTCTGCCATGAAACACCAATCAACCACAACAAGATCAGAGTATAAACCCAAGGGTTTGTGGTGTTCCTCTTCTGCTTGAGAGGATCCCAGAGGCCAGGGAAACTCTAGACTGGAGATGGGCCCATCTGCAAAGTGTGTTCCTCATGCCAAGCGTTGGCTCTGCCACAGATCTGACTTAGATAAGAGAGGCCAAGAGCGGCCAAGAGCCAGAGGAAGGACGTGTGACTTGTTCAGAGGTTTCTGTCTTACACAAGAGTAAGACAGAGTGTCATGGAGGACTTACATACACAGAGTGACCTGGAGGCCCCAGGATGGAAGTTCCCTCGAGGTGCCCTCAGCTTCTCTGCTGTTTTCACAAACCAACCCAGGGTTATTGCCCAGCACAGCAAGAAGGGAAGCTGTGGGGCCAGCAAGCCAGAGGGGTTTCTGAAGCTTGTCTGTGCTGAAAATGCATCTTGGCATCACTGTCAGAGCCAATAAGGCAATACAGGTGAAAATGTGCTGTAGGTAAAAATCGGAGTCCTTATTTGTTTTGATCTTCCTACCAGAAGACCAGTGGAAAACACAGGAAAAAATTATACTTGTTGATTTTGAACCTGGGACAAAAATGTGATCCTGTCAGTGCTGTTAACCATTCCACCTAGCTGTTCTGTGCAGTTATTTGCACTAGCTACAGATCTAAAAATAAAGAAGAAAATGGAACATTTAAATGTGATCTGGGACCATGGAATCCTCCAAGATGACATCCACAGAATCTAGACATGAGAGCAACAATGACCCTAATTCTGATATAATTGCTCTGCTTGAAGTCAGGGGAGGTTGTGCCTGTGTCTCACCTGTGAGGTTTGTCTCCATGCTCACTAAGGCTGTGCTCTGAGAAACTTGGGCAGAGAACTCCCGTGTTGTGCTCTTATGTCAGGAACAAGGAAAGTTTTGTGAAAGGCAAGTATAATATACATCATTTACATTACAAAGAAAATTTGAGATATTATACAATACAGTGAGAGTGTGTGTGTATATGAATGTACAACATAAGAAATAAATAAAACAACATGTATAAACATACAACAAAACATGAAAATGTGAGGGAAGAATAAGGACAGACTATTCAATTTACTAAATGCCTTTAATTAATAGTGTATCTGCAAAAGCACGTGGCAAAGATGAGAAATGGAAAAAACAATTACCTGAAGAGAAAGTACATTAGTTACACTCCTTGACATACAGGGATTATGGGCTTCTCCATTCAGCTTTACATTAGGTTCCTTTTCAGTTTGGGTGAAGGATCTTGAAGCTGTCTCAAAAACATATTCCCTGTAGAAAAAGCAGAAGGAAAACTCACACAAACATATGGTTGCAGAAACAAATAGAAGAGGTTTTAAAGTCGTGACATTTTCTACTGACAATTGTAAATCAGGATTCATGTTCCATTCAATGCTTGTTGCACACTTGTAATCCACCTCATCACTTTGCTCTTGATTTAGAATGTGCCTCATAACAATGAAGTTAAAATATTATGAACTGATGGTGTGTATTGGGTGTAACCCTACTACAGTGGCACCTCCAAGCAGGAAATGCTACCTGGTTGCCTCCTCTCTGCCTCTAAGACAGCAAGAAGGGCACCAAACCCTCCCTGCATAGAAAAATCAGCTCTAATCTACAAGTAGCATCAGTTTTGCTGTCAGCTGCAGAATGAAGTGCAGGAAGCCAGACAGGTGCCTTCTGATGCAGGGCACATCAACAAGATAAGGGTGGTGTCACGGTGGTGGAGCAACCTTTGTGTGGTTTCATTTCAAGTTTACTCTGCAAGCTCTTGAAATGAGAAAAAAG
Source organism: Atrichornis clamosus (assembly GCA_013400975.1). Lineage (NCBI taxonomy): Eukaryota > Metazoa > Chordata > Aves > Passeriformes > Menuridae > Atrichornis > Atrichornis clamosus. The sequence continues at coordinate 18,841 of WBMZ01003881.1, forward strand.
AAGAAAACAGAGAGCCAGGCTGAAGGCTCAGTCTGCCTGGCAGAATGTGCTCTTTTAAAATTCATTAGGGTGTTCAGGTTGCTCAAGAGCAAAGAGAGGTCATCCCTCGAGCAGCTGTACTTACGAACTTTGGGTGTCTGTGAGGGTGTGTCCTATCTCTTTTCTCTCAGAAGGTGTCCCAGGTTCCCACACCCAGACCCTCCGGTCCCTCCTCCCCTCTGCCCACAGCTCCAGGCAAGGAGGAACACTGCCACAGGAAAAGGGGCTGATGGAGAGCAACCCCCAGGAACCCCCAACTTGCCTGTGCCTGACCCACGTGTCTGACTCGTGGGCTTTCTCGGTGTAGTTTTCTGGCAGGAAGCCCCTGCAGCCAGTGCGGTGAGAGGTGCCGATCACCCAGCCCTCGCTCACGTCGCACTGGTGGGTTGGGTCCACGTAGATCAAGTCCCCAGTGTTCATCATGAGCTCATCAATGTTCTGGGGCTTGTACTGGAAGAGAGCCCTCAGCCTCTGGGGGAAACACACCACGGTCAGGATGTTCTCAGGGGATCCTTGTTCACCTTTCCTGGTTCTGTTTTCCACTCTGTAAGCTGCTCTTTAGTGGCACACCAGCAGAGGAAGAGGAAGACACTTCCACATTTGCAATATGTGTAAAAGCAGGCACTTGGTTTTCATAGAGATACTGTGTTTTCCCCCCTGTAACTGGTACAGACTTACTTGAAAGTGAATATAGACCTGACCTATTTTTGTGATTGCTTGCAGCTCTCCTGAGTGTGACTGAAATCCAGTATGAGACTTGTGACAAAGCGATTTACTGGTCTGACAAAAAACTGTTGATCATTCCATAATTTAAATTTGGAAATGAGAACGGTTTTAACTAAGAGTCTGCTAAGCAGAAAATCATCGGTGAGAATTGAACCCTGTGCACTTTTCATCATGGCTGGAACAAGAAAAATAATTTTGCTGAATGGAATTTTACTGCAAAACTGTGAACTGAAAAATCCTAGCAAATATTAAAGGATCATGATTTCCTGTCTCTTTTATTTTCTCATGCCATGGTAATATTAGTTTTTTCTGCTGAAGTTTGGAATTAGATCTTGAGACATGCAAGTCAAGCAATCTACCATAAAGGTCTTGTCTACTGATTCATGAGTGCAGTTTTTCAGCCCAAAATGGCACTGGAAACACTGTGCTGAGCAGGCACTGATTTTTTTTAGGATGGGAAGGACAAGATGACTGTGGAAAAGAGCCTGACTGTGGGCTCAGGAAATTAAATCTGATTACAGTACCTGGTAATGCACAAAACGCATGTCCCGTGAATAGAGAGCAGCCACCCACTGGCAGGGCTCCCCGGGGTAAATGCATTTGGCCAATTGTTCCAAAGTCTTCTGATGGTGAGGATAAAACTTGTGAGCCAAGGTAAGGTGGAACTGCTTCAAGCAGGGCTTCACATGGCAGTCTAGGGATGAAACAATCACATCACAACATAGAAACAAAGGTCATCTAAAGTTCTTCTTGTGTTATCCAACATGCTTTGCATGATGCAGGAAGTATCACAGTAACTAGTGGTAGAGTCCTTCTACTGAATAGTGGTTTTGAAGGGTGTCATGGTTTTAATCATACCAAAATAATTCACAAATGTGGACTGGATTTGCTTCTTGGCTTCATCTGGGAGGAAAAAAAAATGATCAGGATTTGAATTCCTCTCCCAGTCTGAGCTGTACTGAACTAACTTCTCCCAGACAAAGCCATGCTGGGACTGTGCTCCTTCAGTCTCCACTGGTGATGCCGTTTCCCTTGGCAAGGGTATTGGGCCCTATTCTCAGGGATGCAGTCAGGCCATCAAGCTGGGCCATAGCACTGTGAGGGTGGAAATCTAGGGATAGGGAGCATTATATCCCTGCCCATCCTGGATATCCAGATCAATGGCCAGTCAAGATGCACAGACAATCATTTCAGCTTCTAGACAAAAGTGCTGTGTCTTCAAAGTCTAAAACATGCTCCTCTGGCTGCTCTGCTTCCAAATCTGTAGGAGGAAAGGGTGCTTGCTGGCAGGAAAACATCAGCTAAGCTCCTCAGGGGACATGGGGAAAGTTTTCGGTACCCTGCCTAAGCAACTGTGCTACGACTCACCCATTTTCCCTCTGAGGTTGTTCCTACCTGCCAGGGCCGAAGCCTCTGATGAGAACGCCAGAGCAAATTCTTTGAGGACACTTGCATGGCTGTCATCAATGAAGAAGCCAAGGTAGCTGGGGGATGCATGTAGTGTTAGGGAAATGGATGGCGGGAAGCACTGGGAAAAGCTGTCACCGACTCGCTTTAAGGTGTCATACAGTAATTCCACTTTCTGGTCTTCACACTGAAAGGAAAGAGAGGAGGAGCAGGCTTTACCCACTGGCTCAATAGCACTGCCAGAAAGCTGTGGGGCTTTAAACTTCCTGAGAAACACCAAAAACCTGGGAATTTGCCTGAAATTCCTGCATTAAAATTAGTAATATTGGGTAGTTGGATCAGCGCAGAGTCCTGGCTCTGTAACAGGAGATGAAGCCTTCAACCCAACTAGCTTGGGTAGGAAAAAACCAAAAGCTTTTACCATCTGACAGGTGTGCAGTAACCTGTCTGAAATGAGGCAGGGATCATGATTTCCCTCTTCAATTCTAAGTAAGAATTTGTGTTGTTGTTATCTGTTCTGTCATCTTACAGTCCTTTGCTGAGATGTGCATGGTGAGGGTTGCAATGCAGTTCTCTCTCCAAACAGGCCTTTAAATTTGATGCCTTCCAAGAGCATGGAATTTGTTATTAATTAATGATCTTAGTTCTGTATAATTGTGTTTAATGGCCAGAAAGCACCATTCAATACTTTGTAACAAAATAATCTTATTTTCACTGTCTATACTTCTTGGCATGGTTGTGATGACCCACCCTTGAGGGGAAGGAAACAATGATTTAACTAAAAGTGTGATGAATAGAGTAATTTTTGCTCAGCTGCTCTAGCCCATCCCTGTTTCAGCACATCCCAGATGCAGCTGATCACATGCTGCACCATCAACATGCTAAAACAGGATTCCAGGTGGCTCCAGAGTTTTCCTAGACCAGTGACTCTTTGCTGGACTTTGCTGATACTGGCACATTCACCTACAGAGGAGAAGCAGCTCTGCTGGGAAGTTCTCTAGAGGGTTTCCCAGCACACAGAAGATACCTAGGAGGACAGCAGCATCTGTAGAACCAGGAAACAGCCCATGAGAAGTCCAGCTCAGGAGCTTAACTTCCATATTAAATTATTGACAAAGTTACTCAGTTGCACTGCTGGAGTCTGGCTCCCGTTCCATCCCTGTGCATTCTGCTTCTCTCTTTTTCACAAAAATCTTCAATAGAAAGGGTAAAATCTGGGACATGCCACCATAGCAGTGATCTGCTGATGGGGCTCTCTGGGGATGGCAGAGGTTTCCCTGAGATTCCCACAGGCTTGATACCAAAGTTGCCTGCATCCTATGATAACATTGTCCCTGCTGCACTGATGGCTGCTGCCCTGGCCAGGAAGGTTGAACACCCCAGACCCATGCAGCAGTGAAGGCTGACAGCAGCCTGGACTGCACAGGGCTGCTCTGGACGGATCAGCTACCCCACAACTTCCCACCCCATCATTAAGCACCACTCAGACATTAAGCAACATGCCTGGATGCTGGGTCATGTCATTCAATCACCAATAAGTTCTGGTGTCAGACAACAGCAGGTGGCCCAGTTTCACCAAATATCACCCAGCTGAAATTCGACCCTTGCACATTTTTCTGTGCCTTACCGTGAAGAAGTCACAGAGGGTGATGTGGGGGAACACCTCGTGGGCTCTGTTTTTGCCACACTGGCGCTTGCTCTCCTTCCAGAACTCCTGCAGGCGGCCGTGCAGGCGGCCCGTGGGGCACAGGTAAAGGGCATATTCCTGAGGGATTGGGTCATCCAGGGAGGGGTCGTTGCAGTGGGAATGCAACCTGGAATCAAGAGCACAGCACTGAGAGTGAGTGAGCGCACCGCTGGCTCTTGTTTCCTGTGGGTGAAGGCATCCATAGCAGAGATCAGAAAAAGGAAACTCAGTTTTTTTATTTTCTTACCAGTGAAAAGCTGAAGTAAAAGCTCCTTACAAATTTTCTCTCTGAAGCATTAAATAATGGAGATTTTTTTCTGCTTATTTTTTGAGTACTTTACATTTTATTATGTGCCTTCGCTTCTATCAATGTCCAAAAATGAGAGGCAAAAAAAAAGACTTTTTTAGGGGTTTTGGGGGTTTTTTCCCCCTTTTTCATGACTAGAAATTGAAAGACTAGAGGAGGAAAAAGGCAATGGGTAGAACATATTGAAGAATGACAAAGCTAAAATTAACTGAAGATTAAAAAGTACTCAAAAAGAGGTTTTTTTCAGCCCTAAGAAAAGTAAACAAGACAAATCAGAAAATGCACAAGCAAAGGTCAGAAACCCATATGCCATATGATGATATCCTTCACCATGTCCTTCACATGCTGTATGTTTGTCTTTGCAGCTGTTGGATCAGAAGTGATTGTTGGGAAGTGGGGTAGCATCCCTGAAAAAAATTATTTGGAAAGAACATGCCATTCTCAAATGCCTCCTCTGGCTTTTTGCAAAAGAAAATTAGAAAAAAAAAGAAGACAAAAGAGAAAAACCACTTAACCAAGGGGAGGAAAAAGCAAAACAAAAATTTAAAGAACGTGCAAGGAAAGACTGGATCTAATTTGAAGGTGAATTAAAGCAAAAAAAAAAATCAGCACATGAATGACATATAAATACTCTATGAGAGTCTTGGTAGAGAGGAAAAAACTTTGTGGGGTTCAAAACTAAGTTACTTTGATTGCTATAATACCTGGCTCTGACCATCAGCCTTTCAGCTTACTTTGTGACGAGCCTTTCTGTTTCCCTTCAGCCGTCACTGCTGTTTCTGCACGTGTTTGTAACCCCAGCCGTGGGTTTACAGGAGTTTTTCCTGTTTCCTTGCTCCTTTCCCTCAGGAGTTTTAAAGCTGAGGAGGATTGTCTGCCCAGAGCAGCCAGTCCCATGAACTGACTGACTGGCGAAAGTAAAAGTAGCTGCTTCTTTCTAATTTACCTTGGACCTTCTGCAAGTAACCTTGCTTCCCAGAGTAAGTAGAAATACAAATATTTCTCCCTCTGAGTGAAATAAATGGGAAAAAAAAAAATCTCAGATACATGGTTTTTTGGTTTTTTGGGTTTTTTTAATGGCAGCTAGCTTTAAAATCAGTGGCAGGACCAGCACATCAGCAAGGATTTTTAGGCAGGTTTAATGTGAAAGCACACCTTAGAAATCACAGGCACTTACCATTTTGCTGCATCTTCTGTTGTCTTTTGTCCAGTAGCAACCAAGGCTTTTTGCCTAGTAAAAGAACAAAATTGGTTCCTCAGAATAACACAAAGAAAACTTCTTTAAAATAAAGGCATTTATTGACTGTGGTCATCAAGGCTATTTTCCAGCACAGGCAGGACCTTTAACAAGTAGGTTACTCCTGGCAAATGTTAACATTCTTGAAGCCCTCTACATAGTTTTTTCCACTCTTTAATTCCTGGAAGATTGGTAACCTGTCCTCCCCATAGGATATCTTCCTTTGTGTTTTGGAGGTCAGCCCAACTGACTCTATGGATTTCCTTAGGGTTAGATAAACCATCCATCCAAGCACTGTTAACAGCAGAGTTTTCTTGGTTCCCAGAAGTTCTGATTCAAGATGCCAGGCCCAAGCCCATATATACAAACAAAGCAAAACATAGTTATACTGGGGTGTGAAATCTGGATTGAGGATCCCCCACAGCCAGCAGAGAGCCAGATCTAAGCCACCAGCTCAGTCCAAGATGAGGGACAAAATCTCACATTTCTCTCTGTTAATGCAACTTCTGTTCTCTGGGGTTGGATTTGATTCACATCTGCTTTTCTCACTAGAGCTTTCAAAATGCCAACTATGTGCTTCACATGTGCAAATCTTTGCGCCTAAACGCTGGGTGATGGGGGAAGGATTCCAGTGATCAAGCAGCATCTGCACCTCTGCACCCCATTTCCACCCTTGAAATGGGCCTACAAACTTCTCAGAAGAAACATGAAGGGGAAGTAGAGACAGTAAGAAAAAGCCTACTGAATTACTTGGCATCTGCTCATGTCTTTCCTTCTCCCTTGAGGCCACCCTCTCTGGCCACTGGGTCCTGAGGGCTTTGAATTGTTTTGTCTCTTCCCATTTTTGTTCTTCATCCGTCCCCGTGACACCCGAACGTGCACCAGCAGTGCAATGAGTGCATTGAACTGCAGGACTTAGGTTCATGCTCGATGTTTCCTCCTAGTCTTCTGTCTTTCTTGGGTGTAAAAACTACACATGGGCTTCTTAATAACATTTGTGGAGAGCCCTCAGCACTAGGGGTGCATTAGGCTGTGACTAATCCTGCGCTTCCAAAACGAGAAGTAAAAATTGAAAAATAATGGAAAGAATAAATTCTGCATGTACCAATTTCTCTCAGATAGAGTGTAGGAATAAACCATTGCAAATCTGTAGTGAAAGTAGATTAAAAGTAAATTTACATTGAGAATAAGCTGGCTCTTCCCTGAAACAGAAACTGCTGGCACAGTTTCTTCTGGAAATTTGTTGATCCTATGTTAGACTTGATGCTACATATTTGAGTTTTGTTCTTTGGGGAAATGTTGCTTTGGCCTTTTGGTTCTACATTATGGAAGATTTTGCAACACTTCCACCCCACTTCATACTTCTCAGGCCAGGACATCTCTAAAGCAACTTTTCAGTACTTTCATTTATTGTTCAATCCAGGAAAAACAGAGACAGCTAAAAGGTTTTATAAAAGCACAATCAAAATTTTGAAGGTCTTAAAGTCAATAAAAGGAAATACAATTTTTTAAAATTGCTTTTGGACATTTTGTCGATTTGCACAGTACTTCTGCCACTGCTTCTCGATTTTGAACTGGGAAGCACAAAGTTATCTCAGTAACAGCAGAAAATGTTTTGAAGGGGATTTGAAAAACATCACATAGAGGAGAAAAAATTCAAAAAGTAGCCATTACTTTGAGGTGACCAAACTTAGAGTATTACTAGAAAAAGGACAAGGCAGATTTTCAGCCCACAGCTAAAATTCCACTGTGCATCGCTGGGAACAAGGGACTTCCAGTTTCCTTGTGAGCTATGCCCATCATGTCTGACATTGATCGCTACCACAGCTGTTCCTAAAAACAACACAGCACTTACAAATAGAACCTTTTCCAAATTTTCAGTCAAATGGTAGAGAGATATTGCTCTTTTTTCTAAAATATTTTTTATGAGGGGTTCTTTGACATTTAAATAATAAGAATTATTTTTTTAACAATTTGAACCAAAAAAATGTCCATACTTGCCCTTCAGAAGTTGGAAAATCCTCGCCAAAACTTGCCTGTCCAACAGGAGAGGTGTTTGGGGGAGGAGTGACTAGCACATTTCTTTTTTATTAACATGGTTACCTGCCACCAGTGAATCTCTCATCCATCGGAGTTGCCAAAAACAGTGCCTCATTCTTTACTATTACATTTTCTAGGTAGGGCATAATTTTTGGAACAAGATCCTGATTCAAAATAGGAAGAAAAATTGAGACTTAGGTGGCATCTTGCTAAGGAGAGCTTATCATTTTAAAACATTTTTCAGTGGCACCATCCAGCAGGACATTTTTGCTAGGCCTGAAAAAATTCTGGATAGAAATTACATCCACGTTTAACTCCCTTATTATAAGTGATAAGCAGAAAAAAATGAAAGAGGATATATCCCAAGAGCAAGTTATGTTTAACTTCTTAAATCATTGTGAAGCCTCTCAAACTTAGGATGTGGAAGGGTGTGAGTCTTGATTTACACAGTATTTTAAAAATTGAGTGTTGAGCAGGTTGGTTTTGCTATATGAGAAAATAAGAAATTCAAAGCCAGACAGGACTGATCCCTGTGTACGGACATCACCCCCAGGAGCAGCACATTCTCCTGATCCAAAAAGCGAGCTGCCCCTATCAGGATTTTATGGGAAGCACCTCATATCTTAAATAATTCTCGCTGTGCAAAGGCAACTGAGCAAATTACTCACGCGATATGAGCCGGGAATCCTTTGGCGAGGAGAGGCTCGAGGAGGGCAGAGGTGCTCCTGCTCCGGTGCTTGTTGGACACCTTTGCATACAACGGGGTCTCAGCCACCGCCATCTCCTCTGTCCTCCCCTCTCCGTGTGCTCGGGGCTGGCAGAGACTGGGAGGTGGGAGGAGGGTGCGAGGGAGGGAGGGAGTCAGAAAATGAAAGAGAGAGAGAGGGAAAGAGGCAGATAAAATAAAAAAAACCCTCAAACCTCTTGCGATCTTTTCTGACAAAAGCTGACATCCTGTTTTCATAGAATCTGCATCTCTGAATTTTTGTTGTAGGGTGGCTAAAAAAGCAAAAGCTTTTCCTATTCACCCTGGCAGAACAAGATTAGAAGCCCAAAGATAACCACCACAGTCAGAGTGGACTTGCTGAAGGGGCTGAGATGGAATCTTTTAGCTTTTCACTTTAAACTGCCTCCTGAAAGCCAAGAAATCTTCCTGAGCTGTGCCTGCACCATGGGGGATGCAAGTGGGGCTGTTCTGCCATGTGTAAGAAGTTAGTTTATAGGCCAGATTCCTTTTGGACTAAGTTTTCATGTCCTCCTGTCCCTATCATATGTGGCTCCTGCTTTGGTCTTCTCAGCCAAGGCAAGGAGGAACCCAGCTGTGGAAGATTAAACACAATGTCCCATCTAGACATCACGCCCTGAGGCTGAGCTTGGAGCAGCTCGGGGCAGCAGCAGGGAGAAGAACTTGTCCCTTCCAGTGGTGCCAGTCTCACTGTGGGAGCCTTTGCAGAGCAGCCCTGGCTGGTCCCAGACTCTCCAGAGTGGGTGAATTGGTTGGAGACAATCCTTTCTGTCCTCATTCCAGGTATCACTGCTCCCTCAGGAGAACAGGACACCTCACCCCATGGACTGAAAGGATCACCTGAGCTGCTGGGCTCCTGAAATGAGCCCTCATATTTTCTCCACTTCATCCAAAGTTCCCCTTGGGACACCTGGCCAGCTTGAGCTGGTTCCCCAGCCATTTGGAGAATCCTCTGAGCTATCTGAAGTGCAGTGGGGACAGTATCCCAATTCCCAGGGAAGGCTGCTGAAAGAGTGACAGAGGAGATGATGAAGAATTCTGGATGTCACGGCTTAACAGGATCATGATATGACGTCCTCTCTTTTGGAAGTGCCAGTCTCCATCGTGCACAGCAAAGGGACTGAAGAACTTCTCTCACCATAGTCATGTTCCAGGGACATGGGATTTGTCATGGAAAACCTTAATTTCTTCCCTGGCCTCTCAGAAGCCTCGTTTCACTTACACTCCTGTGGATTTTTGGTTCATTCCTCCTTCTCCCTCTTCCCTCCACTCTTCCCTCTGTCATGAATCTCTCTTCTTAGTGAAAACAACCAAGCCAAATTACTACTACTCTTGAGCTGTTGCAGCTGAACATACATTTTCATCTTACAAATCCCAGAGTACAACTGAGTTGATGCATGAGAAACATGAGACGCTCCTTTTCAAAAACACTGAGCAGGCACAGGGCGAAGGCTGAACCAAGTGAAGGAGGAGCAAGGTGAGTCTGCGAGCTTTGTGTGCTGAAGAGATGAAGCTCTGGGGCTGCTGCCCTCTGCCACGCACAGCCCTTGGTGTTCAGGCCCCTCAGCTCTGACCGAGGATGAGCAGGCGCTCCTGTGGCGTTCATGGGGCTGCTTCGCTAAGGGGTTACAGGAAGGTTTGCAAATACCACAGTGTTGCCTGGCGTTCTTGGGCTAATTAAAAAGCGTGCTGAATTTTTATCTCCCCCTTTCCGTAGCCATGCCATCCGGGGCCACCCGATACCCCTCTCCAGGTTGGGTTACAGGAGCTGCGGCCGCGATGCCGCGCGCACCGGCTGGCTGGAAACCCTCCCAGAGCAGAGTGGCTCAGCAAACTCCGAATTTCCTTTGGGTTGCTTTTGATAATGAAGAAAGAAAACAGTTTTGCTTTTAACTATGACTTCTCAGGAAGAGGTGAGTGAAGCTTTGGGAGCATGTGATAGCCTCTGAATAAGCGAAACGTCAGTGTTCAGCTTGCATGTAATTTACTTCACAATGCTGTTTTGTTTCCTGATGGGCAAATTATGCACCAGTTAGCAGGCTTTTGGTTTTAATATTTAACAATTATGCTAGCAGATTCTCTACAAAATTTAATTTATGTTCATTGAAATGTATGTGAAATTTTACCAAATGAAAGAGCGTAAACCTTATTGCTGAAAGGTAAAAAAGTATTCCAGGTGACTAAAAGATATAGTGTCAAAGATAAAACATGGATTCTTTGCCTAAAATGTGTAATTGTAAGCATTTTCTGGGACTGACTCTGCAAACACACTGCTTTTACAGCTCCCCAGCTCCACTGCCTTTAACAAACCTGGACCTATTGCACACCACTGTGAGTTCAAAAATCTGATTCCTTTTGCTATTGTGTAGAACCAGAGCCAGAAATTAGCATTTCAAATCTATTTACCCTGAATTCTAGTGTAGCTCACTTTAATTGTTTTTTCACTGTGTAGTACATCATCAAAAGTGTACTGGAGTAAAATTCAGGGGCCCCTGCATGGGGATCCTGTCAGGAACTGTGCTGGTGTCATTTGCTTTTCAGTCTTTCTTTTGTTTCCTATTGCAATTACAGAGCAGGGGATGGGTTCACACCCCCAGTGTGAGTTATTAAAAGTAGCTACAGTGCTTAGACAAATCTGAACAAAAATTACCCTCAGCAGTTTGCTGGTAAATTAATTATAAGTGGTCCTCACATGAATATTAAGTACATAACAATGTACTGTGCCCAGTTCTGGAGTCCTCAGCACAGGAAGGACATGGAGCTGTTGGAGCAACTCCAGAGGAGTCCAGGAAGATGCTCAGAGGGCTGGAGCACCTCTGTTGTGAGGAAAGGCTGAGACAATTGGTATTATTCATCCTGGAGAAGAGAAGGCTCCAGAGAGGCTTTATTGTGGCCTTTCAGTACCTTGAGGGGACTGCAGAAGGGTTGAGATTGGATATCAGGAAGAAATTCTTTACTATGAGAGTGGTGAGGCCCTGGCACAGGTCGCCCAGAGAAGCTGTGGCTGCCCCATCCCTGGAAGTGTTAAAGACCAGGTTCAATGAGGCTTGGAGCAACCTGGGATAGTGGAAGGTGTCCCTGCCCATGGCAGGGGGTGGAAGGAGATGGTCTTTAAGGTCCCTTCCAACCTAACCATTCTGTGATTCCATGGTAACATTTTACAAGGTGATTATTTTCTTTCTTTATTTCTTTTTTTTTTTTTTCCTCGTATTGAGTCAGGTTCAAGAGACAAATCCCACTACTGGAAGTCTTGAAATCATCTCCATTACAGAAGATGAGCCGCCCGTACCACAAATTCAGTTTACCTTCAAGAGATTTTTCTTCATTCCACAACTGAGAGTGGACCCGAGTGCAGATGGATCTGGTAGGGATAATCCACAGCCCTTTGACCTTTGCAATCCAAGTGGCCAATGTGTGCAAAACTGTGCTTGCCCACTCAGAGCAAGCAATCACACAGAGGAAGAAGAAACGCGACGTCCCTCCCCCAGGTGTGAGGTTTGCCAGCTCAGTAACGTGATGACATCTTGTGTCACACAGAAGCATTTTTCACATCCGGATTATTCACACAAAAGCAAACATTTCCCCACACTTTTCAGACCCATTTTTGGATGGCTTATTGGAAATGTTGCCAACCTGAAAATTGGTGCATTAAAAAACCTGAATCCACAGTGCAGCAGGCTTGGAGGATTAGCATGTCTGTTTGCTTCTTTCCGTAGGTTTCAAAATAACCATTGGCTTCAGCAGAGGCAGGCTGAGCTTTCAGAATGAAAATAGAGCAATTTCATTTTCTAGTCCATTAGCTGCTACAGCTGTCTAAGATTTTTGGCATACCAGAAACAAATTCCATTGCCAAAAGTAGTTACTCAGCAGCTGCTGAGAGTCTGAGGAAGCTGGGATTTTCTAGAGAGTCTATAAACCCTGGGAGACACTCCTTATTCTTGAGTGGTTGGAAGTGTCTGCCAATCTCAATTTTGAAGCTTGAGGAGTGAGGGAGTGAGGAGCTCTATGAACTAAAATCAAAGACAAGGTTCTGCCAGTTCCTGTGTGTACCCATAACCCAACAGTGTTTGCTATTTCCCCATAGTTTGCCCTATGTATATCAGAATAAGTTTGAAACAGTGAACCATTCATTATTATTATAACAGTGAACCATATTCAGTGGAATCTCCTGTTGTCTTCCAGACTGGCAGTACCACTAAGTTGAGGTCAGCTGTGGGGGTCAGTATTTGGTGAACAGGTCCAGCTCGTGAAATGCATTCAGCAATTACTACTGATGTATATTTTAACTTTAGATGCATCTTTTGTACTAGAAAATGCAAGACTCAGCCTTAATCTGCTGCTGAGTTCTCTGCTTGCCCTTATAGCAAAACCCTGAACAGATCACTTTTTCACAGTTTTCAAGACTAGTTAGGGAATCCTGCTTTTGTGCAAATTTAGCTTTCAATCATTTTCAGTTAGCCTTGCTTTCAAGTCCAAAAGGAACAGTGACTTTCATCCTTCTTGTCTTGAACACCTATTTACGAGCTGCACACGGGTTTGATTTCACAGGCTAAAGGTCTGAATTTCATTTTGACCCTAGGACTCGTTTTCAGCAGAGGTTCTCATATACTTGAAAAGCCTCACATGTAGCCCATGAAAATGAAAATGTGGAGCTCATGTTGTCAATTGCATTGAGGACAGGCCAGGTGCTCTGCGAGGGCAAAATTCAGACCCTTCAAGAGGCAAAGGCTCAAGGGGTCTCTGAGAGCAGCAGCAGCCCCAAAGCACTTGGAGCCTTCTCAGTCCCTGAAACAGTGCATCCAAATCCCTCCAGGTCAGGTCAGCTCATGAACTGCATGCAGGAGTCACTAATGCCATCTAGTTTAATGTTAGATAAATCTTTTTCATTGCAAACTCAGCTGGTTTAACCTCACAGAAGCTGTTCCCTCTGTTTGGTTTCCAGGAGATATCGAACCACCTTCAATGTGCCATGCTCTTGTCTCCCTAAAATACTTTCCATATATCTGTGGTTTATTCCTTGCAGTAATCCTAGCAGTTGCCATTGGCCTGGGTGGTGAGTACCATTAGTTATTCATTAAGTTCTCACTTAACCATTCAAATGCTTAATTTTTCATGAGCCTTTTACCGAGAACGGAATTAAACTGTTACTGTGGCTTGTTTGTGGAAGTAAAAAATCTTGTTGATGTGATGGCTTTAAATTTTATTTACATGTAGGGATAAAATAGGTCTGGCGCTCCTGAGAGGATTGGTGTAATACTTACAACATGGTGGAACCAGCAGCTTCAGGAATCTTTTCTCCAGTAAAACTTCTCCAACTCCCCTCCAGGCAATGAGCTGAGTTTAGACACTGGGGGTAAAAAAAAAAAAAACTTTAGGTAGCTCACACCACATTTTAGTCCTGTAATTCACTTCTCTAAGTTTGCTTTCAAAGAATTAAAGAACTTAGCCCTATCACAAATAATTTCTACAAAAAGAAATTTCAGAATGAGTTTAGTTGTGAATGGGAAGTGTGACCTGCCTGGGTCCAGGGGCCAAATATGTTGATGTGTCTTCACACCTGGAACAGGGATCAGCTTGTGGGAGGTTGAGGCATCCCCTTGGGAAGAGCGAGCAGTGGATGTGTTTTGCAAGGGTCTCCCTAATTTCCTGCTGAGGGTCTGAGGCACCAGACAGGACCTCACCCTCGAGTGAAACTTAAACTGTGAGCTGGGAATGAGTCAGCACACGCTGCGAGGTTGGCTCCTCCTACGAGTCATTACTAATAAATGAGTTTAGCAGCACCATGCAGCAACCTCCAGGTTGTATTTCAAAAGTTCCTAGAGTACAGGAGTTGGCTTTTCCTTAGCAGGACTAAAATCTGGCCAGATAATGGAATTCAGAAGTGTTAAATTAATATGCAAGTGTGCCTCCATCTCCCTGTTTTCTTTCATTCTTTTAAGTCCAATACAACTGCATTGGGAAGTTCCGCTGCCGATCGTCCTTTAAGTGTATCCAGAAGTCAGCCAGGTGCAATGGTGTCTTCAACTGTAAAGAAGGGGAGGATGAGTACAGATGTGGTAATTTAAATTTGATTTTAAATCCCTCCTACCTCCTCCTGTAGAATTGGCAAGTTATCAGGGAATGCATGCTGTAAAGAATTTGGGTGAGACAGGAAAGACAGAGACCAATGGATTGTCTGAATCACCACTTCAGAGGAACAATCCCTCTGCGGTACTGATTTACAGCCTATGAAAAATCAAACTGCTCTTCAGATAAATGTGATGGTTGCTGCCATATTGATCATTTTCTCCATTAGAAGCCCAGATGCTTTTTGACTGCTCACATTTCCTCTGCCTGCAAGGTATTACCCCCCTGCATTATGGTGTGTAAATACAGAGCTCTCTGTTCACTGGCACACAGTTGCACTGTGTTGGTTTTGAAGATTTCAAAAGCTGGTATCATCTCAAGGGATGTGGGAGTAGGAGAAATCAGCACTGCCGTTTGTGCATTCAGTGCTGCAGGGTTTGCTGTTTCATGTCTGAGTTTCCCTCTGTGATGGTTTTGGACATCACAGGGATGTTTCAAATGGTCCCTCCCTGTCCTGTGCTGTGGAAGGTGACTGTGGTGTTTGCAGCCACTGGAGGGGAAGGACTCTAATGTTAGTAAAGAGAATAACTGGTTTTCAGGTCAGTGGACTCCTAATTCTGGCTCCTGTACCTACAGGTAAGGGGGCAGCACAGCTTTCTGTCTGTGCAATAGGAGGAATGACAGGAACCACGAGCTTTTGGCCCTAGCTAACCCTGCACAATGTGTTCAGCATTTGGAGTGTTTTCCCCAAAGAGGCTCCAGGCCTCCGTGGAGCCTGTGGGCAATACCTCTGCCTTTCTTGTCTTCCTTTGCAATTCCATAACACTTGCTCATGGGCACATGTGGGAAACCCCTGTTCAGCAGTGACCATGTGCATGGCCTCCCTTCTGCCTGGAAAGACCATGCAGATGTGCCCTTTCCCAGGTCCAGGGCAGCAGGGCACAAGTGCATCCACCTCTGTGACCGTGCTGTGCAGCACAGGAGGTGCCAACCACCTTCCATCACTTGCCTTGACCACGGGTTTCCATGGGGCAAAGCATTTCCAGCTCCAACTCACTGCAATCAGCAAATCCTGCTTAAAGCTTGCTGGAGGGCAAGGCAGCCTCCTCCACCTCTATTAGAGCTGACATTCCCATGAGCAAAGAATTTTTTCTCCTGGCTGTCCTAGCTCAGAGTACCCTATTTCCCTTCCTTAACAGGGAAAATAAAAGCACAGAGAAGTTCTGTCAAAAAATCCGAGTGATGAAAAAGACAACTAGTAAAAACTCAGTGAGCCAGAAAACAGACACCACAGTGGTGCCTTGGCACTGTTGTGTACCTGTTGTGTACCTGTTGTGTGCCTGATGTTCATCCTCACAAGGCACTCAGGCCTTTCTTCTCCTGAATCTCAAAGTCAGGCTGAGTGGCAAGAAGGCAGTGCTGCAAGTGTTCACCTCCGGCTCCTGGCGGACCGTCTGCTCCGACGACTGGAGAGCAGAGTACGGGAACACCAGCTGCAAACACCTGGGCTTCTCAAGGTAGGGACACCAAAGGCCAGCACATTTATTTGGCATTGTGAACAAACTCTGAGGTTTTCAGTCTTTCTAGTGAAGCCTTGTATTAGTTCATGATTTAAAAGGAAAAATTACTTAATCCACCTTTATGAATGATATAAGAGATTTGAGATTGGGGGGGAATAGTCCTGAATACTTGTACACTGTAAATACCTTTAATTACTGCTATAAATCCTGCATGATGGCTAAGTACAATGTCTTGGCCAAATCTTCGCAGTGTGGTGCAGGTGCCCAAATCCTATTTGTCACTCTAGTGCCTTACAGCCTATCAGAGAGGCACTAGAAACATATGAGCATTTTCCATTTCTTTTACCTCTTCTGTAGGAAAATTTATATACAATTCATGCCATGACATCTGTTAGGATTTAAGATCCACCTTAAAGAAGAACATGGCAAGGCAGTTCTTACTGGATTGATCCCATTCTTGAAAAAGTACCATTTCTTTTACAAACTTTCACAAAATTGAGAAAGAGTTTAAAGTTGTTATTTACCATGATGCTCCGTTATTTCTTACAATGGCATCATTCTGATTTCTGTTATAGTTAGCAGTATAAAGCCTCTTTGAATAAATTCTTGTTGCCTTTAGAATAAAATACATCTCAATTGTTCAACAAAGAAGACAAGAAAAAAGTACAAATTATTCATGCTTCCTGCTGCAAAACATAACTCTAGAAAAAGGAGACAATGAGCTTGTTAGTGCCTCAGGATGTGCCAACCACTTACAATGAAAAGCTTTATTGTAATATTAGAATTAAAGTTTACTTTCTCTGCCAGTTAAATTCATCTCAGCATGTGTGACTTCCACACATGATTATGTCAAAAATACGTGGTAGGAAGCATAGTGGGAGGATAGAATTGCTTTATCGTGTGTCAGAATCTGATTATTGTGGTTTTCATTAGCAGAACTGCTGAATTATTTAAACAGATTGCTGAAATGCTGTCTGGGGAAGCTGTGTTTATGGTTTATTTGCAGTTACGTGAGTTCAGGTTACCTGCCTGTGGCTGCAGTCGAGAAACAGTTCCAAAGACATTTCGTGTCCCTCAGCCGCTGGTTTTCAGCTGATCAAGTGACACCCCTGCACAATGCAACAAACCTCAGGTATGCCTCAGCTTCTTCCTCCTGACAGAAAGAGAGCAATCAACAGAAGGGGAATTACTAACAGTTTGGGATTGTTGCTGTTATTTCAGGCATGTAGTACTTCATCAGTGGTTGGTGGTGTTACACATCCTAGACTGAGTTGTGGTAGCAGTCTTGCTGGAATATGAACTAAGAGTCTGATCCAAGACCCATTAAAATCAACAAAGGCTTTCAAATGAGCTGTTTGAAATGAGTATTTGTCCCATGATGCCATTTTTGCAAATGGACAGACACCCGGCACTTACCTTTTTCCATTATGAAGCAGTTTGTTGCAGTTTGCAGAGCCTTACACATTTCCCAGTGGGTTTATGAACCCTTTAAGGTCCATTTATTTCTTCTGATGAGTGCTTGTTTTTCTTAGTTACCTTCCACTGAGAAGGAAGCAACGGATCCAAGGAGACTTCAGACCACATGTTGGAAAATGCTGATGAGCCTTCCCTCACGGAAGAGTGAACCACTCTTCAGCAGGGCAACATTTGGTCTGCAGGCTTCTGATGGTGGCCAAGCTCCTGACTTCAGTATTTCAATTAAATGCCCTAATTAGATTGGATGAGTTCATGCCTTTGCAGCTCTTTCGATATATGAGTTACTTATATTTATGTGCACAGGAAAATAATACAATGTTGAAAAAAACTCCCAGCATTTGTGAATTGAAACTAATGCTGCACTTTCTTTACATCTCAGGGAGGAATGCACTTCTGGCAATGTGATCATCTTAAAGTGTTTGGGTAAGAGTCAGGAAAAATGAAAATAAAATAGGAAACTATCTTTCTTTATCCACTGCATGGCAAGAGTTGGGAGGAATTGTGTAGTCAGTTTATCACACCAAAGAAAAATTGTGTTTCTTATGTAAAATTTGAAATAATTTCATAAAGTGAAAATATGTTGGGAGGGCAGATTGGGAGCATCAGATAGTAGGAGCATTTCAGTGAGAATCCCAGTAGGAAATAGATATTTAAGGATTGTGAGTTGAGTGCATGGAGTCATACTGTAATTCCAACTCTTTGGCATCTTGGCAGGGAAAAAGAAACTCTGCCTTAGTTGGATTTTCATCCCAGACTTCTCCATGCCAGCTAGTTTTCAGATTGGGATATGAAAAATCAAAATACAACAGCAAACAATCCTCACAAGAGGAGAGAAGATGCTTCAGCCTGCCCGTGTGGGACCCTGGGTGTGGAAGGAGGGCAGAGCAGGGGGTTTTACAGCTCAGCTGAGCACTGCACCTTGCAGGGGAGGAAGAGACATGAGCTCCACAGCTCCCAGGCCACAAACAATGCTGCAGGGATGGGAGGGAGGAGAAACCTCTGGGAGCCACCACAGCCTGGGATGTGGCCATGGGGATGGGGATGGCCCAGCTGCAGAGACCTCCCAGCCAGGCTGGGAGGAGAGGGGCTGAAGGTGACAAGGGCTGATTTTCCTCTCTGGATCATAACCTTTTCTTCCTGGCAGCGTGTGGGACGCGGGCCAGCTATGGGCCACGGATCGTGGGGGGCAACGCGTCGTCCCCCCGGCAGTGGCCCTGGCAGGTGAGCCTGCAGTTCCAGGGCCACCACCTGTGCGGGGGCTCGGTCATCACCCCGCGCTGGATCGTCACGGCCGCACACTGCGTCTACGAGTGAGTCCCCAGCTCCCCCTGCTCGGGGCGTGCTACGAACGCGTGTTTGAGGTCGCTTAAAAAAATCAGCAGCAAAGGTATCAGTGAAAAAACAGATTTAATGTTAAGTGACAGCACGACAAAGTTCGTTGGCAAGATTCACCCTACTACTTACAGGATGGTTAAGGCACACCAAGGGAGAACAAACAACAACAAAACCAAACAAAATCCAGGCAACCAAAATAGAAATGAACCAAGATCTATCTAGGGGGGGGGGTGTGTGTGTGTGCGTATGACAAAGAGACAGGGAGGGCAAGGATAAAAAGAAATATGGTCTAAAAGCTTAACAGCACTCCAACTTACCTTATATTTAACTTATGCCTTATCCTAACTTATGCCTTAAACTCAACATTTTAACAAAGAAACAGCACTCAATTTATACCTAATTTAACTTATAACTTAAACATAATTTAACAGAGAAATAACACTTTGGAACATTTAACGTAACTTATGATTTCGAAGTCAAACTTAGCAACTTAACAGAAGAACAACACTTATCAGCATTTAACTTAGCTTATAGCTTGTGGCTTAACATTACAGGCCTAACTTACTGAGATATGTAAGGCATTTAAACATCTAAGAGAGCAGCATTTCTCCCAGATTTCCTGTGGCATATGCACAGGTGCATGCACACAGACATCAAGAGTCAGTGCAAGCGAGGTATCTGTGAAAAATTCCCCTCAGAAGTCAGTGAAATGCTCACTTTGGATGCTTTTGGGGAATGGGCGAGGGGTTGGGCCTCAAGGAGTGAGGGGATCAGCCCAGGACTCGTCGTTGTTTGGGGATCCTCCAAGTACAGCAAATGGGAGAGTTCCTGGCTCTGAGAGGCCCCACTCAGAGGGAGGTTGCTGGTCATGGAGAGCTCTAGGGGTCTCATTTTGGACCTCTGTTTATAGGGTCGCAAGAGAGTGGGCTTTAGTCATAACAGTGTTTCATCCTGGCCGCAGTTTGGGTTGGCACTTTCTTTGAAAGTGTGAGAATGTGGATGTCATGCTGTTCAGGGAAGAAAAGTCATTTCCAAGACTGTTCGTAAAGAAAACAGGAGCTGGTTAGACAGCAGCAGTTCCTGGGAGCAGACCGTGTTTCTGATAAGCTCAGGGAGAGCTGAGCCCAGGTGCTGTTTGTCAAGGCCGAGGCCTAACGAGCATTTCTCAGTTTGCAGTGCGGCCTGGAAAAGGATGGGGGGGGATGCACCACCACAGGGTCCCACTCTGCTTCCTCTTAAAAATCAACTGCAGGACAGACTGCAGTATCCTTATTTCATGGACTTGCTCCATAACACTTGAGCCATTTCTGTCTCTTGCACAAGTATTTATTGAAAAAAGCCTCCCCCAGATCCAGGGCCCCAGTTTCCAGATGTCCTGGTCACTCCCAGCTTCCTGTGGAATCAGCTTAAAACAACACTTAAGTGCTAGATTATAGGTATCCCAATCTGCAGTTTCTGTACATTGCATGTACAGAACCTGTATTTGGCTCCTCTGATCCACTGGAGCTCCAAAATAAATTATAGGATCCTTTTCAAGTTGACAGGATCAATCGGTGGTTGTTAGTCAGTTGTCCTCAGAGGACAATTAAAAAACCTGATGGTTTTTTTGAATGTTTGACACTGTCTTCTACCTATTTGTTCCAGCCTGTACTTGCCGAGCTCATGGAGTGTTCAGGTCGGTTTTGTGACTCATCAAGACACCCAGGTTCACCCATATTCAGTGGAAAAAATTATATACCATCGGAATTATAAACCCAAGACAATGGGAAATGATATAGCACTGATGAAACTGGCAGCACCTCTTACTCTCAATGGTAATTATCTCTGTGAGCTTTCACTTGACTTTCTCACCTTTCCAGCTAAAAGCATCCCTGTTCACACAACACCAGCAGAAACCCTGCCTCAGTATCAGCAGCTTCTCTGCAGTCCATATCCAGGCATGGACAGCAACAACGTGCTGCAAAATGTTCCCAGTCCACTCTGGTATTGATTTACTGGAGGCATTTAATAATAGGCAAACATTAACTTTATTCTTTCTAGATATTTTTCCTATCTAAAATAAACGCCTTGCCTCATTCTACTTGGAGGTCATGGAGATTTTTATCATGTCTGTTCTGTGAGGATTGGGGAATCCTGCAGAGCTCAAAGCTGAAAATCAAGATTAAATTTCAAAGAGAAGGCAGTTTGAATATAATGATCTTTGAAATTAAAACTGCTTTTATTTTCTTGGTAGAATGTTACCTGCAGTTGATACAATGAGATGAAATAATACATAATAACATTGTATTAATTTAAATGCTCACCTGCCAATACCTCCTAATTCCTGTGAGTTCTCTACAAAGGGGAGCTGGCTGTCTCTGACACATCTAGATTGTCCATTCCTAAATCAATTCTCTTGGAACAGTTTAAACTTTCACTTTTAATGAAACTTAAGCTTGGTTTTATTCTGTTTGGTATCTCAGCTACGGCTGTTTTCTTTTGCTCAGAAATAACTCTGGGAGGCTGTCAAGAACAGCAGTAGCTCTGCACTTGAGCGAGGTACCCACTATGTTCCATGCTGAGGGCTTGGATGCTCTGTTCTGAGGGCTTGATGCTTTGAGTTGGGATCACTGCACCGTGAGGAATTGAACCACTGGGAACTGCCCAGTAACACCTTGTATTTCCCCCCTCTTTACTGAGCATCAGTTTGTCCCTGGAAGCATCAAGCACTGAGTGTGTCACACACCACTCCAGGGTACAGAGGCACCAAAATCCCATAAGCCGATGGGTGGGAAGCAGAGAGCCCCCCAGGAGTCTTGTTGCCCTTTCAGGGACGTGCACACACAACTCCTTGTCTCACGCGAGTAGCCCTGGGCCCTCTGATCTGCCCAGCAGCTGCATTTCTTGTTTGCTCATTCTTCAATTTATTGACCTGCCAACACCTCCTTCTGTTGCTTTGTACTCAAAACTCATCGGGCTTGGTGTGGGTGTTGTCTCAAACCCTCTGTGTTGCCCTCAAGACAAAAAACCTGCAGAACTGCCAGGCTATTTATGTGGGGAGTGGGTGGTGATCATAACAAGTTCACTGCAAGCCAAATCTTCAAGTTTTTCTGAGGCATATAAATTTTTTTTGCTAAATTTTAATCCTCTCTTCTCACTTTCTCTCTCTCCCCCTTTTTTTTTTTTTTTTAAATAGGTCACATTGAACCAATTTGTCTGCCCAATTTTGGTGAGCATTTCCCAGCAGGGAAAATGTGTTGGGTGTCAGGATGGGGAGCAACTGTGGAAGGAGGTATTTTAAATGGCCTGCTGATGATTTCACAACACACAAACATCTTACATACAGTAAATACAGGATTTGTTTGGGGCATTGTTCAACATTAAATTTTCAGGAGTATCTGGAGGGGGGAAAGAAGATAAATTGCTAAATTTTATGCACATCCTGAACTGCAGAAGTGCTGTGCAAACTTTTATCACAAGGAATGGATGGGTATATCCTCTGAAAAAGTTGAAAGGTATATGTATACAGAAACACTGTCCACACTGTGGTATTCAGCCTCAAACAGGCTGTGCCCTTTAGAACTTCAAGTGTAGAAAGCACAGCATGAATGCAAGAATTGACCATCGCTTTTTTTTAGAGAAAGCACGTGTGTATTTTCAGGCAGGCTGGGTGATGTAGAAGTAGGATCTGTGAGCAATGTCTGAAAAAGAAAGAAATTTTCTTTTTTCCTGCCATGACTCACAGGTCATGTTAATCAATAATATAAACTGAACCACCTTCACGTGAAAATGCATGAATTCTCAGGTAATTGTTTTTTATCACTCTTCATTCATGTCATTGAACGTGTTCCTGTTGTTCAGAGAACAAGAACAGAATGTTACCTGACCCACAGATAACAGCCAAAGGTGGGGAGAAAATGAAAGCAAGTTTTGCCACATGAAAAGTCAGCTCTGAATTGACAATAGGCAGTGTGCAAATACTCCCATTTGTAGAAAGGATCCATTCAGGCTCTGAATGAAATAAAATAAATATTTATAAAGTAAATCAGGTGTTTGCAGATGTTTTGTTGACTAACAGAACAGGTGATAAATTCAGAACAGATTTTGGCACTAGTATTGAACACAATGTTCAACAAGCTTTTTAGTTCATTAGTGTCATTGATAGTCTAGTTTGAAATAGAAACATACAAAGTCCTGATTTTATTGTTATTTTATACACTGTGATAGTCCACAGCTCTACAGAGTGGATGGTTTCTGTATTCTGTAAGTGATGAGACACCAAGTTGCCTTACTTGTGTGTTGTATTTAACCATATTTCTTTCACCCTTCCGTGCCAGGTCTTTGTATATAAAACATTCTCTGCTTATAAATGGAGATTATTTTCAAGGACAAAAAGGTTTTTTTGTTTTTTTTCTGTTTTTTTTTTAACAGGTGATACATCTGATACCATGAATTATGCAGGTGTTCCTCTGATTTCCAATGCAATTTGCAATCACAGGGACGTCTATGGTGGGATCATAACTTCTTCAATGCTTTGTGCTGGTTTCCTAAAGGGAGGGGTAGACACCTGCCAGGTATGGAAGTTTCCAAACTGCAACTGTGCTCATTGGAAATGGAAAAACATGAGTGATAAGTTATCGGAAGGCACTCCCAGGCTTTTCTTGGGCAAACATTTGGGACTGTGCCATTTATTCTGCTTACCATGATTATCAATCACTGACCATGTGCATTCACATGCTACAATTTCCTTTTTATCTTTCTTCTCTGGACCTTATCTGTTACTTCTGAAGCCAAATTTGCTCAAGACACATTTTGATTTGCTGCGTGTGCTGCAGCACGGTGCCATCCTTTCTTTGCCTTGGCTGTGGGCTCTGCACTCACTGCACTGAATTGCACTTCCCTGCACTGTGAGCAGCTCCAGAGACCTGCAAGGTGCAGAAAGCCCATGGTGAAAAGCAGCCAGCTAGTCATGGACCAAGGGTTGGGGAGGAATTCCTAGTGGAAGGTGTCCCTGCCCATAGCAGGGGACTTGGAACTACATGAACTTCAAGCCCCTTCCAACCCAAGCCTCTCTGTGATTCTATGAACTTCTTGTCCCCAGATTTGCTCTGTCCCAGTCGTTCATGGGACAAAACAAAGCAAAGGCAGTGCATTCACAGACCTGCATTTAAACCTTTGTTTCCACACAACCCCCCCAACAAGGTGCCTGGCACCAGCACTGCCTGGGAGAGCTGCCCAAAGGCAGCGTGCTCAAGCACACAGCTCCACGTGACAGGAGGAGCCCTGCTCACCAGTGGGAGAGGCTCGTGCTAAATTTCCTTTTTCCCAATTGTTGTGCTGGCTCTGAGCTCACAGGGCAGGAAACTGCCCCCAGCAAAAAGAAATGGAGAGTTTTCAGTACTTAGATGTGGGGCCATTGAGTTGAATCTGCTTAGAAAAGTGTCTGGGAAGGGCCAGGAAAACAGGCAGGGAAGGAGGTGAGATGTGAACTTGGTGTTGTAACCATGAGCTCAGCTCAGTTCAATAGCCAGGAGCCTGGAAAAGAAAATTATGATATAATATATGTCTCAAAATTCTCCAACTCCTGCTGTAATGGGCTTTTCCCAGGACCCAGAATAGAGCAGAAACAAGAGACTTTGATTTACTGGACTATGTCTCTCCCCCTGCCTCCCCAAATAGATGTTTCCCTCCTTTCCTAGGGCACTGACACTTGTTTTAATTCTTTGTCCTTCAGGGAGATAGTGGGGGGCCTTTAGCATGTGAAGATATGAGTATCTGGAAGCTGGTGGGGACCACCAGCTTCGGAGTGGGCTGTGCAGAGAAGAACAAGCCAGGCGTCTACAGCCGAACCACTTCCTTCCTGGACTGGATCCATGAACAGATGGAGGTCTGGCTTTGCCCTGTTTCTCCACCTCTGGTTGTTACTTTGCCCCTCCTGTGCCACGAGGGATTTAGCCCCTGTTTGTCAGAGCTGAGTTGTGTCGTACGGACACGTGAGACTCGAGGGGGTGTTTGGGGATTGGGGCAGGTCCTCGGGCAGAGCAGGGTGCAGGGGCTTAGTGAGGGGCTGGGAGCACCCCCCAGGGGTAGAAAGGAGAGGGCAATATGGGTGGGAATCACTGGGGAGCGGGGCTGGAGCAGAGCAGGGAGGTGTGGAAGGGCTGAGTCAGGAGATGGGGATCGAGGAAAGAGATGATAGGGGACTATAGTGTGTCCAGTTCTGGTGTCCACAGCATAAGAAGGACATGGAACTGTTGGAGCAAGTCCAGAAAGTTGATAAGAGGTCTGGAGCATGTCTGTTATGAAGACAGTCTGAGAAAGCTGGAGATGTTCAGTCTGGAGAAGAGAAGGTTGTGTGGAGACCTCAGAGCAGCCTGCCAGTCGCTGAAGCGGCTACAGGAAAGCTGGAGAGGGACTCTTCATCAGGAACTGGAGTTATAGGACAAGGCGTGATGGGTGCAAACTGAAAGAGAAGAAATTTAGGTTAAATATTAGGAAGAAATTCTTTACTGTGAGGGTGATGAGGCCCTGGCAGAGTTTGCCCAGGGAGATTGTGAATGGTCCATCCCTGGCAGTGTTCAAGGCTGGATAAGGCCTGGAGCAACCTGCTCTAGTGGAAAGTGTCCCTGCCCAAGGCAGAGGGGTCTGGGACGAGATAATCTTAAAGGTCCCTTCCAACCTTTAACATTCTATGATTCTATGACTTGAGTTGTGAGGCTGCTACAGAAAAGCTTGGGGAGCAGCAGCTGAGTGGTCCAAAGAAATGTCAGGGGGAACTTGGTGATGGCTGGAAGGAGAGGAGAGGAGAGAAGAGACAGGTAAGTGGGGGGACACTGCAGCCACCTTCACCTGACCCAAGAGTGGCCTCCTGGGGCGGTGTCTCTGGAGACCAACTCTGCTCTCAGCACCTCCAGCGCTGCCAGGGGGTGCTGGGTTCAGTCAGCTGAGCAGAGACAGGCGCTCTGCTTCAGGTGGGACGCCCAGGCAGGGTCCCATTGCCTAAGCAGGATTATCCAGAGCCATTTTAGAGATCTCAGGCTGTCCTACATGGCTCACAGGCATTCCTGCAGAAGCCAAGGATCTGAAGCTAGCCCTGGGTTGTATCCACCACCCCCATGGGAATGGCTCAGATACTCCTCCACGGCTCAGGTGGTACAAAGTGCACTAAGACGCCTTGAGTGGCACTAGACAGGGCACTGGCAAGGGAAGTGAACCCTCCTCCCCTGCTCTGGGGGCAGTCTGGATGTGCAGGCACAGGTAGAGAGCTGTGCACAGGCTCTTCACGGTAATTTTTTTTTGCTTCATGGCCCTAAACACCAGAGCGTGCATCCCATTTTGCTCCAGCCTTGTTCGTGCAGACAGAGCTGCTATTCCAACACCCAGCCTGTTGGAATGAGTGAATGAATGGGTAGCAATGATGCTATTCCAGCACCAGCAATCCAGCAACAGAGGCATGTGATGAAGCCACTCCTGTCCCCATCTCATTTGTGGGAATATGTGAGTCTTCCTCCTCAAACCAAACTGCCAATATCAAACATTCACAGACAAGGAAATGCCCAAAATAAGGTGATGTGTTCAATTTCAGTTCAGCCCATGTCTGAATACTGTGTGACACACGCTGTTTTCACACCTTATATTGCACATGAAGATTTATGCTATCACAAGCCTATCTGTCACTCAAAGAAAACAGGATGACATTTCTGAATCTTTAAGACCTCTAATATTACTTTATTTTCTTCCCCCAAAATACATAACATCATTGAGATTTGTTTGCATATTACAAACACCCAGACATTTCAGATGAAGAGCTCCTATCAAATGAAATCACAGATATCCCTTGCAAAGTGATCAAGGGAGAAAAAAGTACATCAAAACCTTAGTTGAGCTAAATTCTAAAATATTATCATTTTTCAGAGGGACATGCTTGAGGTGTAAACATTAATTCTTCAGTTTATCCCCTTAGAAAGGTTTTTCATTTGCAGCATAGAAACATGGACACTTTTTACTGGACTATGAAGCAAACCAAAAGAAAGAACTAGTCTGCCTTTGGAAATGGGACCAAGGGAATGGTTTGTACCTGGCAGAGCTGTACTGGGGCATAGCTCAGATCAAACTGAAAAAGAGAAGCTTTGGGGTGACCCAATTGCAGCCTTCCAGTACCTGCAGGAGGCAACAAGAAAGGAGCAACCTGGGACAGTGGGAGGTGTCCCTGCCCATGGTAGGGGGTTGGGACTGGATGATCATTAAGGTTCCTTCCAACCCAAACCATTCCATGTTTCTGGGATTCTGCTGGCAGGACTGGCTCCAGCAGCCCCTCAGTTCCCTTATTCCAGTGGCAAAACCCTTTCAGAGTTCAGTGGGTGGCAACATAAGCATTTGCAACAGATGCATAACTGGTTTTTCTTCCCAGAGAGAACTGCAGACCTGAGGAGCGTGTCTGTGCTCTGGGCTCCTGAAAACCCCACATCACTCAAGCCCCACAGAAGGACCCACCCCACTCTTCTGGTCACCTGCTCTGAGCTCTGGACCTTCACAGAACACTTTTTACCATTTATTTTTGTTACTGGTGACTGTACTTGATGCAAACTGTTGCACGTTCAGCCCGTTTTGGATGGAAGAGGCAGATGGATGATGGATGAAGATCATGTGTGTTTACTGTCAGCTACAAAATTCACATGTAACAAAAAAGCCAGTACTGATAACCCAGGATGCTGTCGCAATAAAGTTTTGCAGAAAAAAAGACTAGAGAAGCTTCAGAGAAGTTTGCTCACTGTTATTTTAGTACTTACCTCCCAAGAACCAGACTATAAAAATCCTTTTTTTCCTGAAAGTGTTTACATAGGTCCATAAGAGCTCCATGCTGTATTGCACAGACAGCAGCAGCTTTCTTTGAAGCCATAAAGCAAGAAGGAATCAGAAAGCTGGCAATTTTGACAGGTATATTCAACTCCTGTTAGAAAAACATCTCTGAATTCAAATATATTATCATGTGGCTGTGAACAAAGTTCCTAAAAATCAAATTCTTAGGTGTTTTCCTGCAGTAAACAGCTCTGAAATGAACAACTGGTTGTAACTTTACTGGAAAAACTGAGATTAATGAACCTAACTGGAAGAGGAGCTTTTTTCTGCCCTGCTTTCCCTCCCTTTGTCTGCTGATGGGACAACACAGATCCCTCACTCTTTGTCTGTTATTGACATCAGTGTGCAGATGGAATGATGGCAGCCAGACAAGAGACAAAACATCTGAAATGCTGCTGTGGTTTCCTGCTTTCCACTTTAATATAACAGTCTCAGTTATTTTTAGACTGGAAAATGCCTGATTGTTTGACACTTGCCCTTTGTAAAAATTCTGGGGTGAAAGTTGTCAATTTTAGAATTGATCGCCAGGGAAGACATAGGCTGAATAATGGATAATATTGTCAGAGCTTTCCAATATCAGCCAAAATCAATCATATCATCTGATCAAGTGCTGATGATCTGCCTGAGATGTCATTTTGGATGCAGTCTGTGTGCTTTTAAATCAGTATTTGCATCACCACTGCTGCAAGAAAGCGCCAGCAGAATCCGAACTTTATTTTTGCTGCAACACGTTGGGTCAAAATCAAGAGCAAAGAGCAAACCCACATGAACTGTCAACCTCCACGTTGTTCCGTGGATACAAACTTTGATATCACAGGATGCTGCATCAAAACTTTTCATCCAGTTTAATGGAAACAGCACTTCCCAAACCAGCATGTTGTTAGAAAGAAGAGGGAATCATTATTTCTAAACCTGATATGGAAACTGGAATTCGTTTCAGCTGACAGAAGCATGACAGAATTATAACAAAGTATGTTGAACCCTTGTGTAGCTGAGATATTTTCAGAAGAGTTTTAATGTTCATTGCTTGTTATCATGACATTTTCTCAGCCCAACATGGCTCATATTTTAGCGTTATCAGCAGTCTGGAGATGAGAGCCCTCCTTTCGGAGCTGACAGTGTTGTTATTTCATATTTCTGAAAGGACCCCTGAAAATTCCTTTTGAACTCCTCTATTTCCATAAAAAGACTGTATGATAAGTATCCATTGTGGTCTGCTTTTATAGTAAGGAGAAATCCAATGTAAAATGTAGAAAACTACTGATACCTTCCCAACCAGAAGCCACGTTGACCCCTAGATCAATGAGAGTCACTTATGGGTAGACCCAGCCTCCAAATCTTCATTCTGATTTCTCTTAGACCCCTTGTGTGGTGTCTTAATTATGCATAGGCAGGATATAGAATCACAGAATCGTGGAATGGTTTGTGTTGGAAGGCACCTTATATCATTTAGCTCCAACACCCTTTTCATAAAAAAGTGTCACTCTCTAAAGCTGGATTTTCCTCTCCCACCTTAGGCCATTAGCATTCATGCCAGAGGTTTTAAGATAAATATAATCACAATATTAACATATTTCTTTGTGTTAAGCCAGGTTGATGATACCTGGGGGTTTAGGACGTTTGCTGTGGGAGGTGTTTTGTACAGAGATGGGCATTGTGTTTTATTCAGAGAGAGGTGGGACTGATGAACTGGTCTCTACTGGCAGTCAGCATTACAGCTGGAGTGAACTGGTACACAGAAAAATAACTTCTCAAAGAGTTTTTATGGCAGGTTACCAAGCCTTTCTTTTTCCTCGTGATTTCTTCTCTTTATCCAATGAAAATAATTTTCTACACCACATGTGCATGTACAGAGGGATGCCAGACCAGGTGGGGCTGAAGCTTTAGCTAATCCTGATTAGGAGTTTCATGGTCAACACCTTGCAAGTGTTTAAGATCTTTGTACTAGGGGAGTGTATATTTGCCACCTTATTAAAGAGGCTGATGAAACAGCTCCTGGTTTGTGGACTCAGATCAGTGGTGTAACACAGGGTTATTTTACAACCATGGAATCCCCTAGAAATAGAACTTGCTTGTAGGCACAGCCTTGCATGAGCGTGCAACAGACTCTCAGGAAACGAATCCAATGTACAGCTTTGCAAGAAATGTCCAGCGTGTGAAGAAAAAATCCTTTGCCATTCATCATCTGTTCCTGTCACCACGGCAGTTAAGTCTGGAAACTGAGACAAAGCTGGCAACTTTGGATCAACCACCTGTGACTTTTATTCAGTACACAGTTTTCCCAGACACTGAGAAACATCACATGGATAAACTCTCCTTTGGCCAATGCGCAATCCCTTTTTTTTTTTTCACTTGAGATGTACAAATTAACAGGAAATTTCTGTGAAGAGATGGAGAGAAGCATAAAAACAAGTGCCTAAGTTTGGTGTGTGAGGAAGCCAGAGTGCCGTCTGAGAGCTGACATGCTTTTAACATGCTTTTGACAGACTTTTAACATGCTTTTGACATGCTTTTGATACATCCTGCATCAGGTGCATCCCAGCACAGAGGTGGGGATCTGCCCAGCTCTGCTCTTAGGGCAAACTTCAAGTAAATCTGTAAATGCAAATTCAAAAACTGTACATTAGGCTTAAAAAAAAGAGATCTGGCTCTTCACTTTTTAGAGTGTCTTTGGTACCCAAACAAAGCAGGTTGAAAACTTCCATTCTATGTTAAGTTTACATCCTGCTGGTTCTGGTTCGAACCTCGTTTGGTCTCTGAAAGGTGCACACACTGAAACATCTCTGTGAGTTTAGCACTCTTTTACCTGCAGATCAAATTTATTTCCTTCAACAGAAAGCCCTGTGAGAAGCAGTATTACAATTGTGGGCACCAAGAGCCCCAGATTACGTAAAGCACAGTAAAAAAGGAGCTTATTTGGTGTGTTTGACTTTAGGGAAGGTACAAGGAAGTGTTTCTTATCTGGACTGAAAGAGCACACTCGATCATTGTCTTTAATCTCTCTTTTGATGTATTTACATGAGCAGAGGCTTCCAAGTTTGTTTTGTTGCTTTTGTCACATGTTTTCTTGCTGGTGGAGCTCCAGCCCCAGTAGAGGACATCAGATTGTGGCCCCAGCATCAACACCTCACATGGGTAAGTTTTTGAACAATTTGCATCAAGATTTGGCAGGGGAGAGGTAAAAATTCAGCAGTCTTTTGGGATGTCAAAATATGACCAGACCAATTTTTCCTGATTAAAAGGAAATTGACTCCATCACCAATTCATTTTCCTGAAGAGAGCTTTGGTAGCTGCCAGTCTGAACAATGCAACTGTAAAATTCAATGGGCAAGAGGAAAGAAAAATAATGATTTCCCCATCTCCTAATGCTGAAACATATTTGCTCAAGGTAAATGCAGGCACAGGGCTGGCAGCTAAGCCAGAACCTGGCCTTGCCTCGGGCACCCACGTCAGAGCTCTGCTCTGAGGCTGCCAGCCATAAATATGGTCCCCCTGAAGCTTTCAGGTGAGAGAGGGAGGGAGTGAAAAATGAGAAGGGGAGAGAAAAAGAATGAGAATGTCTTGAAACACCACAGCATGAAGCACTTAGAGGAAATAATTTGCACTTAAAATCACCACTAAATCATAATTCCTTCCTACAGGTTTCCCACTTTTTGAAGTACATTTTGCATAGAGGGTCAAGTGGAAGAGAGCTTTAGATCCTTTTTATGCAACTCCATATGTCATTTGTTTGGTCATCTTTACTCCAAGCAGCATTACCTCTATCAGAAACTAATTTGAAATGCTCATGATCATATTAAGCCCACAGCAGATGGCAGCATTCAGCAAAATTTTGCCTCCATCCTCTGTTGAAAAATAAATAAATTAACACTGAACAGTTCATGCCTCAGCCGCCAGAAGTGGATAATGCAAATGTAGTTATGGTCCTCAGCATATTTTTGGCTATTTGAGGAGAGGTTACTGGGGAGATGCAGCTCCCTCAGCAGAGGAGGGGACTCTCAGGCATCCAAGAGTGTGGTCAGAGCATCCACAAACTTCACCAGGTCTCCTCTGGTGCTGGCCCCAGCTCCCCAAATTGTGTGACTGCTGTATCCTGGTGCTGCTGGCTCCTCACACTGTGGGATGCCCTGGAAATCACAGCCTCAGGATTTCTCATGCTTTGATATATTTAAAAAGTGATACGTTGGTTAATTTTAAAATATTAAAAAGTTACGGTGGAATAGCAGTAAGGTGTCACTGCAGAGCTGGCTTTGATCCAGAGAGATCTGTTGAGCATTATAGTAACCACATCTCCAAATACCTGTATATTCCCACTGGAGACTGAATTTATAATTGGACAATAGCAGTGTACAAATTATTTTGTCACTCACCAATGCCAGAAAGAAAAAACTAATTTATTTAGAGATTTAACAAGCTTTAATTAGCATTTTTACTAGGACTAGAATGGCATAACAACTTACAGGCCTCAGGGCAAAATTATGACCATCACATAAAAATATTTCTGTGCAGGTACGCAGTGCTAGACACTTGCAGCCATGTGCAGATACTCATTAGCCAACTCAATTTTAAGAAACCCTTAAGGCTGGGAGGGAAGTGGAAGCTGAGCTTCTCCAGAAGGAACACACTTCATTGCACTGTGGCTGCAGTGAGGAGGGAAGAGAAAGGTGGACACCGATCTCAGGTTTCCTTCACCCCCTCTCGCTGCTTCTCCCCGTGGGAGGAGGAAAGCACGGCCGTGGCAGCTGGGGACTGCTCTGTGTCCCTGCCCCTCTGTGCCTCTGCATCCCCACATCCACCCACACCACAATAATCCCTGGTTTCTGTAGTTCCTCCTCTGCAATACCCCAGATCCTCTCCACCTCTCCCAGCCCTTCTTGCCTCACAAACCCTTTGCTTTCTCCCCCCGTCTGCGTCCCTAAATACCCACCTTGCCTCCCCTGGCTGCCCCTCACGGACCCTGCCCATGGCATTTGGCTGGGCAGGGGGCAGAACAAGCACCAGAGCATCAGCCCAGCAGCTGACGCCAAGCCAAAGCCTGGAACATCCCTGTTCCAGGGATGTTCCGTGGGAACAGTCACAAATTTGCACAAAACTTGTCAGAAATCGGTATCATTGTTTCTATGGTTTCTGCTACAAAGTTTCTCTCTCAAATTCTGTCCAACACGTTCAGGAAAGCTGAGGTTTAACTCCAGTCCCTAAGAGCTGCCTGCTCATTGCCCTCCCTGCCACAGTGGGGAGGAGAAGCTGAAAGAAAAGGTGAACCCTGTGGGTTGAGATAAGAAGAGTTTGATAATTCAAAATAATAACAATAACAACAACAATGAAAATGAGAGAGGGAGAGAAGTAAAACCCAAGAGAAACAAGTGCTTCCCAATGCTCACCACCCACTGACCAATGCCCACCCCATCCCCCAGCCCGTCACAGACAACTGCCCCCAGTTTATACACTGAGCATGATGTTCCAGAGTATGGAATATCCCCTTGGATAGCTCAAGTCACCTGCCCTGTCCCTCATGGCTTCTTGCGTAGCTCCTCACTGGCAGAGCACGGGAGACTGAAAAATATTCGGTTTAAGGTGAGCACTACTTAGCAACAACCACAACATCCGTGTGTTATCAGCAATATTCTCATACTAAATCCAAAACACAGCACGGTACCAGCTGTTAAGAAGAAAATTAACTCTATCCCAGCCAAAACCAGGACTAGGAGTGATTAAGGGCCTGGGAAGCCAAGCAGGAGGAGGGCAGATGTACTGCCTGCTTGCAAGAAACAGGCAGAACCCCACAGGTATAGGATAATTTTGAGCCTTCATTCCCTTCCAAAGGCAGCACCCCCTCCTCCTCCTCCTCCTCCTCCTCAACTCCTCATCCCCCTGGGCTGAAGCCTCTGGTCAGGCTGCCCCCATGCCCCCGTCACAGTCCTGGTCAGCCCTTGAGCATCCTTGCACTTTTCCTGCCTCCACAAGTGCCACGTGCAGGAGATCCTGGTCCCTTGCTCTGGGGAGGGGGCCCTGCAGTGGCTGTGATGTGTGGACACCAAGCACTTCTCCTTCCTAATGGAACCATGGTCCCACCAGCAACCTCATCCTTCAGTCTTGGGGAACTGAGCCTCCTGGGTGTTTGCAGAGAAAGGAATGAAGCCTCAAAATGCACATATGCTTTAAAATAAACATAAGACAGCAAAAACAACAAAAGGGGGGGAAAAAAACCCTTGGAAAAGTTAAAAGAGCTTTACGTTTGTGTTTTATAACCAGCAAACCAACAAAAGGAAAAAAAAACCTTGGAAAAGTTAAAGAGCTTTTTGTTTGTGGTTCATTACCAGAATCCCCCCAGGAATTTCTGCTCCCCCTGTTTCACAGCCCAGGAACGCCAAAAAGGTTTGTTTGGTAGAGATTGGACTGCTCAGAGAAACTCGAGCCCAGGTGGCTGCAGAGGCAGAGCACATCTCACTGCCTCGGGGGGCTGTGAGGATTCAGAGCTGTCGCCCTCCCTCCCAGCAGCAGGTAGAGCAAACTGGGAGCATCCCAGTTTATTATGTGTCAGCAAATGCCAGGTCTTTATGGCTGGCAGCCCTGCCTGCTGTACAGTGCCAGAGGTACTGCACGTGTGCTGCACTGGGATCAGCCCTTCCCAGCTTTCTCAATCCGAGCCCACAGAGTCATTTTAACAAAGCCAGGGACCATCTTACACCATGCAGCTGAAAGACTTTTTATTTACCAGTACAGATGCTTCTTTATCCATGCATCTTCCCTTTTCCTGTTCACCCTCCTGTATGCATGGGCGCTTGTTCATATTTATAAAGTTGGGTTTTTTCCTTTTATTTTTGGCTGTTGCTGTGCAGATCACCCTCTGCTCACTGATGGATTGGGACTGGAAACTCGGACGTGCTGCTCCAGGTGATTAATTAATCCCCTTCCCATTGCAAATGCTGACTGCTCACTCCGCTGGGACCAAAAGCTCCTGGTCCCTGCCTGAGAAATGGATTTGCTGGAGAGGAGGGTGGTGACTGGTGTTTCTGTCAGCCCTCTGAGTGCTGCCAGCACCCCTTTGTGAGACCAGGGATGTCACTGTGAGACCCGTCACTCGTGAGAATCACATAAATCACACACACAACTGAAGTGTGAGGACTGCAGCAGAGCAGGGACAGAGCCAGGGCCATACCAGGGGACAGGGGAGATAACGGGGAGAGCCCCCAACCCACAAGGCATCCTTCCCCCCAGGAAAGGCCCCTGCAGTCCTACAAGGGCTGCCTACTCCCAAGGGCTGCCTGCACCCAGCTTATGCCTGCCTGGGGCAACCCCTCCACCCCAGTGCTTGGCAGGCAGCACTGTCACCTTTTTTACCCCACCGACGTCACCAGCTCCGCAATGTTGACTGAGCCTTTATCAGTCCTTGTGGATAGCAATTACTGCAATGAGTGTAATATTTAATGACCTTTCTCTAGGCCCTGTGGAAACAACAGAGCCACAGGCACACACGGGAACGTGACTTCTTCCGGACTGTTTTGCCAGCGACGTTTTTCCAGCATGAAGGAGAGAAGAGCAGCTCCACCAGACCCACAGTCCCAGTCTTCCCCAGTGCTGCAACCTCTGCACATCATCCAGCAAGGCAGTGGGAGGGGCTGCACCCCTGCTCTGCCCTTTACCTGGAAGCCCATACCTATCAAACACTGATAAAAGAAAGGAGAAATAATAACAAGCCCCTCTGCAAATCCTTTCTCATTTGGCCCTGTGCTTATGTGCCTCATTAAAGAAGAAACTCCATTTCTTCCTTTTTCTCAGATTTGCAGCCCCTGTTCATTTTGTCCCTGGACTGAGCACTGTTTGAAGGCTCCCCATCACCTGCATAATTTAAGCAGTAAATAAAAAACATTGCTGCATATACATATAAAACCTCTGACCTGGTGATTCACCATGTTGAAGAGAACTTATTTAGCAACTGGCAGAACACACACCCAGTGATAAATGAGAGCCAGGCTGGTGAGAATGCCCAATTTGATGGTTGAACATCTCTGCCACACAAACCTGACACTGAACTGGGAATCTTTGCTCAGCATCAGCCACCTGGCTGCTTATGGGACACCAAATGTGCTAAAAATGTGTTAATCAAGCGTGACTTAAAAAAATTAAAACAGTCAAAAAGCTCCACAAATGTAAATCAACATGTTTGGACAAACACAACTGATGTAAAATAAAAGCCTCAAAAATGACTGTTTCCCTTGGATACACATCCTGCCTGAAGCCTGCAGATAGACATTATCCTGACTCCTCACCACCTCCCTGGCTGTGGGGCTCAGCGGAGACCCAGAGACAAAGCTCAGGAGTTTCACGATCAGCATCCAGAAATTGTAAAACCCAGCATGTGAAATCAGCCTGGGCTGCTACACAACACTTCATAGGGAGCTTGCTTCGTTATCAAGAAATACTAACTAAACTTTAGGTGAATATTATGCTCATCGGTGTAAAGTTATGCGCAGAGGTAAAATATAATTCAGTACAGGGAATGATGGACATGATGGGCACAGCAAATGAAGACACTTTCAGCATCATTCGTGTGAGAAGGAGGCAGGGTAGGGGTCGGGGTGCCACTGATTTGTGTTTCTCTTAGCTGTGGTAGCACAGTCACACACAGATCTGCTTACCCAGCAGTGCTGCTTTTTAAGCAGTTCAAAAATAACATTTTTCTGAATCAGATAAGGAATTATTGCCCCTTTTTTCTTTCTTTCTTGAGTTGGTGAAAAGCTGATTTAATTTTGGACTTAAACCATTAGGACCTCAAAGGGAGAAGCCCCATCCTACCAGCAGAGAATCAGGGAGTAAAGCTGTGTAGACGCTTTCAAATTTTCTATGGGTGCCTCTCACTCTGCTATGTATGTGACATCAGGAAAAATAACGTGGTGTTGAGAACAAACCTAAAGAATTGTGTTACAACAGATCAAATCAATTTTCATTGCCCAAGTTTAATGAACTCAAAAAATAAGCCAATATT
The DNA here is from genome assembly GCA_013400975.1 of Atrichornis clamosus. Taxonomy (NCBI): domain Eukaryota; kingdom Metazoa; phylum Chordata; class Aves; order Passeriformes; family Menuridae; genus Atrichornis; species Atrichornis clamosus. The sequence continues at coordinate 55,250 of WBMZ01003881.1, forward strand.
CAGAAGGAAGAGATTTTCTAAATGTTTAATCTCCTAAAAATGTACGTTTATTATTATTATAGCATCATCCCATTTAATCCTTGCTGTGCAAAGCTCAGAGATGTTCCTTATGGAGGTGCCTTTAACCACCCTGGAAGAGGAGGAGTAGAAGAGGCACAGGGTCAGTCAGGGAGGGTCTCAGGTGCTGCATGGGCACTACTCTATGAAATAGGATAAAGGATTTGTGCTGGGGGTGTTAGTGCCTAGGCAGGGACAAGCTGTGATGCCTCAGACCTTCTGGCTGGACCTCTGGTCCCTGGGGCATCCTCAACAAAGTGGTTGTAGCAGAGCATTCCCAGTGGATGGAGGGAAAAGGCCTGGGTTTTTTGGCTGAAGGCACCCACCCTGCTGACCAAACTCACCATCTCTGTCCCACTGGAGCTGAGAGGTTTTGCACAAGCCCTTTGCTTGGCACGTGGACCATCCCTGGCATTGCCCACTGGCTCTTTGGCATCACTCTCATACCATACCATACCAAAGTCCTCCCCTGTGTTTATACCTTTGAACAGCGGATGTTTTCAGCTTCCAGCACTGTCAGGATTCTGTTTCCACAGGGGAAGGCAGTGTCACCCCCTCAGAGGCTCCTCGGGGTGATGTTTATGGGCACACCCGTCTGCACAGCAACATTATGGCTGCAGGCACAGAGAGGGGCCAGCCACTGGTATAAGTAGAAAAAAACCCCACATCAGACTGTGAAGATTGACATATTCTGCTCTGACAGCAGGCCAGGACCATAACCTACTTCTCTAAGCAGCCCTTTGCTTAGAGGATTGACCTGTGTCGGGCCTATTTTTAGTGGCAGGCAGTGCAGCCCCGAGTTCATGGCTATGTCAGGTGCGTGGCTGGCTACCCATCCATGGCATCAAGGGCAGGTGTGGCCCTGACACGAACAGAGGGGCCCAGGAGAGGCTGCTCCTTCACCTCCCTCCACTGACGCCAGGACCCTCTGACACGGCACGGGCGTTGGGACTGCGTGGTGTTTAAAATCCTTTCCAACCCAAAGCAATCTATGATTCTGTGACATGCAGCCCTCAGGTCCTGCCAGGGAACAGCCTGTGGTGTGGGGCAACCTTGGTGCCTGATCTTCCAGGGCTGTGGCATGGGAGGAGGCACTTGGGAATACCAGGGAGGCAAATGCCACTGTGTGCTGATAGCAGAGATCTCCTCATCCGAGCACGACTGGGCAGCAAGAACAAGGGATAGGAGGAGCTCAGGGCAATCCACACGCTGTCCCGAGCCAAAGGAAAACAACTCTATCTTGAGGTCATTAAGTACACAAATTAACTAGAAACAATCCATTCCTTTCTCCTGCAGCAAGCTCAGGCTGGATGTGCTCAGCTGCTGGTGGACGAAGGGGAAAACAGAAGGATGACCCCTCAGGACCCCTGGATTATGGGAATCTTTTAAACAAGCAGCATTGGATCACCTGTGCACAGGAACTGTGACAGGGAAGAGGCTGAGGGATGGATTGGGATTCTCACATCGGGGTGTTGGGTGCCCTACAGCAAATTCCCCAGATCCTGTGTGGTGCTGCCCAGCTCCCAGGAGTGTTGCAGATGCCTTGGGGTATTGCAGCTGGGAATAAGGGTGCAGATAACCAAACTGAGCCCTGAGGGAGAGTACTCAGGGACTCTGGCATACCCAAACGTGCTCAATTTAAAAGAAAAAATAAAGACCGCTACCTCCGGTAATTAGTCCCTGCATATTTCCTGTCCCAATATTGCTTAAGAAGAGAAAAGCTGGAGGAAAACATGGGGTTTGCAATTATCAGCCCTTCCTATGCAGCCCTCAGGACTGACTCCAGAGGAGCAGCTCTGTGGGGTCAGGGATGGCCCCAGGCCCAGGGACAGGCAGGGTCCAGCCATGGCTGATGCAGCTTCTGCCCTCCCTGTGGCCCCGTTAGAGCTGAACTCCTGCTGCTTTATCCCTGGACACTGGTGGTTTCAGGGAAAGTGGAACAAAAAGTGCTGGGCTGTGACTTCATCCCTCCCCATCTCCTGCTGGGATCTTGCACTTCAGAGGGGTTTTACTCCCATGACTTCAACTCTGAATAATGAACCACACCCCACAGCGTGTGGAGGAGAATTTTTTGGACTCGACCTCAGAGGTCTTCTCCAACCTAATTGATTCCATGATTTCAAACCCAGTTTTGCTAACTTTTAGGTCCAGTGTGTTTGTTATGGAGGACCTGAGAGGAAAGACACCTTCTAAGTTTATCTGAATGGGAAGGGGGTGAAGCAAAGGGCCTGCTGAAATCTGCTTTCATCCTGCTCCCTTCCTGAGGAGAGGGCTTGCTGACACTAAGGGCCTGCTGAAATCTGCTTTCATCCTGCTCCCTTCCTGAGGAGAGGGCTTGCTGACACTAAGGGCCTGCTGAAATCTGCTTTCATCCTGCTCCCTTCCTGAGGAGAGGGCTTGCTGACACTGTCCTCTGAGCAAAATGGGCCAGGCAGGAGCATGGGGTGAAAGGCTGGCACCCAAAACCTGGGACAGAGGCTGATGCAGCACGTCCAGCCTTGTTCCCTCAGGAGCAAGCACTGACCCAGCACGAACAGAGGGGCTCAAGGCAGCCCTGCTGCCTCCTGGTTTGTGAAGGCAGGTGAAAAGGGGTCCTGCCACCTCAGTCTGGCGTTGCCGTTGCATTTCCCTGGAATCAGATTGAAAGCCACCAGCCCAAGCAGGACCAAGCCAGGAACATTAGGATAGGGCTTCTGCTGGGCTGTTGTCCCTGGTGACAATGAACAGTCACATCAAGGCAACTGAAGCCATCAGTGGCCCGCCCTGGGTTTCAGAGGACTTGTAGTCAGAGGGGTAACCTGTAGTGCAGCTGGGATCCTGAAGCTGTATAAGCAAGTGTTCACTAAGGCACGTGCATTTTTAAATTATAAAATGTCTATAAAGGTAAAAAGGTGCTAAGAGAAAATTTTTTCTTCTCCTAAACCTCGTCCTCCTTCGAGATGCGTCATGAGACAGTAACAAGTTCAAGACAGGAAAGGCCCCAACATTAGTGAAGAACAGGATTTAAAGCTCATCTGCTTTGTAGAGGTCTCTACACACAGAGCCCATCTGATTTAACCAAGTAGAGGAAGAAAGAGAGGAAAAGAGAGAGAATATTGAAGGGTTTATTTTCTCCCCATCAGTCCTACAGATAGATGACTCACATTTTTATATCCTAGAGGAATGTAAAGATGACAGATGGAGCACACAAAGCCATTTCTCCTCATCCTGTCCCCATTCACCCATTTTGCTACAGCCACAGCACAGGAATTGGTCTCTTCAAGGACACAAGGAAACTTGTGTTTTCTTCCTTTCTTTCTGTAAAAAGGTGAAGTGAATGATGTCAGGCCAGTCCCAGAAAGTCCTGTTGGCACTAGGATGACCCACCTAGTGTGAATGGGAGTCAAATGTTCATGCCAGGATAAAGTCCTGACCCTGGGGACATCTAAAGCCAGTAATGTTCACCTTCCCATGTCTGGACAGGCTCCTTCAAAAAGAGAAAAGCCTCATTGCCAAGGTTAAGCTCTGAAGAACTTTCCAGCTGTCCTCTCACCTGAAGCGTATTTGAATCCTGTTTTTCAGGAGCATTTCAGCTGAGGGTATCTCATCAGAGCCACCATCTCACAGCATCTGCAGGTCTGTGTTTCCCAAAGGCCAGGAATAGGATCATTTAATCTCTGCGATTAATCTAATACCAAAAAATTCACCAAATTAGGCCTTACAGAAGCAATCATTTTGTTACATCATGCAGTTACAAAGGCCAAGTTTAGTTACAGCATGGGAAGAAAACCTCTGGCTGAAAATTCCTGAACAGTGTGTTCATAACTGGTGGGGAACAGTCTAATCAAAGTTTGTATAAAAGTACTCTTAGGAATAGCAAACAAACCATTTACTAAATAACAGCTGCTCTGAACAGATCCCAGCACAAACATCAGGGCTTGTAGAGGTGGCAACAAATAATTTAAATTTAATTATTGGTAGAACTTTTTTCTCACTGCTAATGCAATTTCACTAAGTAAAAGTATCTTAAAGGGGCAAAGGAATTGAGCCAGAGATTTACCTCCAGCCCAGGCTAGAGGAGAGAATGAGGGGAAAAGCCTCAGCCCTGAAATCTTCAGGTGAGGGCACCTGGCTGGGTCTCCCAGCTTCCAAGGCTTCATTCTCACTCACACAATTCCCCTCTCAGTTTCTCCCCTTGCAGGTGGCCCTTCTTAATGCAAACAATTAAATGGGCATTAATGAAAGTGGCTGCTCCTATTGCCTAATGAGGAGGATATTTGGCAGGCAGGTAAGGGTGCCTGGGTTGTTCAGGAATCAATCCCTTTTTTCAGGGGCCTCATGTTCTCCACATTTCCAAACCTCTCCTTTGTTATCACAGGGGTGAATAAAGAGGTTTTGAATCTTTCCAAACAAAGTCCAACCAGGCTGAGGCTCAAGCCCATAAACAACATTTGTAGAACAGAGGGACAGTGGGTTCCAGCAAGCAGAAACTCATTGTCAGTTTGTAAGCAATTACCCCCACTGGCTTCCCAGCAATGAGTGCTGCTGCTGCAAAGCCCTTCACGGAATCACAGGATGGGTCAGGCTGGAAGGCACCACAGCTGGTCATCTGGTCCCACCTCCCTGCTCAAGCAGGGCCATCCCAGAGCACAGGGCACAGGGTTGTGTCCAGAGGGTTCTGGGATAACTCCAGTGAGGGATCCTTGGCTGCAGAGCGCTGTGTGCCTGTGTTCTGCACTGGTGACCAGCTCAGAATTTACCACAGTGGGTCTCTAAAGGTGCAGGAGGGGGACATTTGCCACCAATTAAGCATTTTCAGTGGGGCAGGGCTGGTGAGAGGGTTGGGCTGCTTCCCATTGCCTGCCTGGCATGAACATGCCTGTAACGCTGGGCAAGAGCCTGTTCCTGCTTTGGAAAAACTGGTTTTACTTTGGGAGAAAAGCAGTGTTTGTTCTCCAGCTGGTGAAGTGAGAAATGCCTTGAACTCAGCCTGAAGTCCATCAGGTTTGAAGTTCATCAGTGGCAAGGCCTGCTCTCAGCACGTGTTGCTTCACAGATATTGTTGCTGTTGCCCTTCCAGAAGCCCCAGTGGCTTTTACCAGTCACTGGATCTCACCAGCACTTTTTTAGGGCTGTCACCAGCATGTCCCCAGCCCTGTTCCTTCCCCAGCCTCCCCACACTCCAGCACAGCTGTCTGAAACAGTGCCCAGCCTGCTGCCCCATTCCTTTTTCTCTCCATTCCTCTTTGCAATCCCCTCATCATCCTCCCATGGGACTATCAGTAGCGCATCTGTCTGACACAGACAGTTTCACTGCTATAAATTCTCCACAGCCCATTGAATAGAGACTTTTTAATTAGGTTTTACAAATTTCCCCATTAACAGAGAGACATTGAGAATTCAGGTCTCATTTGTGAAAAGCAAAATATGTTAGAGAGGGAAGCTGCTTGATTTACTACAACATTAACATTTTCCTCCCTGTATTTATGGGCATGGATCAATTGCTGTTTAGCTACTGTGGGCAGAAATATGTTTGACAATTTACTTTATTGTGCTACAAATGACAGATTTAATCCAGTGATCCTACTGCATTGTCTGGGTGACATACATGGAAAATGTGAACAATATCTTTCATCATCACAATTTGATTGCTTTCCTATTTGCACCAAACTGGCTTTATGTTCTCACCATCAAAGGGTTTTTCTGGCTTTAGTTCCCACTTTGCCTTGCAGACCTGAGATAGGACTTCACATGAAAGTGGAAAAGGTTGAGTCAGTGTCACCTCCTTGGCACGTGTGGAAGGGCAAAGCTGTGCTGCCTTGGGCCCTGGACACGCCTGGCCACAACAAGAGGGCAAGTGTCCACTTCAGGTGTTCTCCCAGCTGCTGGGTATCCCAGACTCAGGGAACTCATGAACCAAGTGTGATGTTTTTGGGTTTTCTAAAAGCCCAGGTGGATTTTCCCTTCTAGGAACTGTTGCAAATGGCTTTTTGTTGAGGTGACAGAGAGCCCTCCTTCTTGCTGTCTGCCCCATCCCAAGACACCTTCAGGTCAGGAAGAGCTGTCACAGCGCTGTTTTGCCAGTGCAACCCTTGCAGGCATCAGGCTTCTGTTTCAATCTACTCATCCTGACCAAACTTCATGTTGAAGACATCCCAGCCAGCTCTAACAGCCGATTTTTAATCCTGCTGGGTACATTTGATCCAGTTCTTGCACCTCAGCTGTAGATCAGTGAGTTGCTGCATCCTTTTCTGCCGGGTTACCCCAGGTAAGCAGGACACAGCAAGGGCAGCCTCACGTGCCATTTCCTGTGCTGTGGCATCCTTCATCCCAGCTGGAAACCAGCAACGTGCTCCTCCAGGCCTGAGCTCTGCCTGCTGCAATGCTCTCACCTGCAGTACCTTATTGTAAAAAAACACAGTAAAATAAGATGTTCTTGTTAAGATTTTCCAGTCTCGAGAGAAGTTTTTTTCTTTTCTGATTCTTGCCAGAACTTTACAGCTCACTTTGTATGTTCATTCTCTTAAAAATCCTTAAAAGGAAGGTTTCAAAGGAATTTCATAGCTAACCTTCCTTTTTTTCTGTTGAAATTTCTACTTTTTTTTCTTTCTAACTTTTTTCTATCATTATTTTGTTAAATCCCCTGAAGAATTGAACTGTATGGAAACACAATTTCCCCCTGAAGTAGCTCTCCCTCTAATCCTTGTATATCGACTCTCTCTAACATTGGAGCTTAATATTTCTCCTTCTATTTTTAACCACATTTAATTGATGCAGAAAAAACACTTCCTGGCCAGTATTTCCTCCCCTCAGAGTCATCAATGAAAAGAGCAATAACTGAAACTTGCTAAAAACAGCAATTATCTTGGCTCCACTCTGCCACCTCTGTAGGTAATTTTTGCTATCAGCTCAGCTGAGCCAGCCCAGGTCACTTTTCAGCCTCTGGTTTTTTTAACAGACCCTGCCACACTGCACATCCCTCTGAGCCTTTCCAGTCCTCACTATCATCTGGAGACAGCAGTTTAGGCAGCATCTTTTCACTGCCCACTTTTGAAACCACTAGGGCAAAACTCTGAAATGACCTCTTCCTCCCACACAATGTTTTAGGCTCACTTATTATTTCCTGCTTCTCCTATTTCAGGCATTTCTCCTTTGTATTTATCTCTTTAGCTATTTGTGCCAGAAATAACCTTGCAGCCCTTTGCCTGCATTGCCTGGTTTTCAAGGTTTTGATCGCTGTTCCCATAGTAGCAAATGAGAACCACGGATTTAATTTCTTTTTCCCATTTCTCATGTGTCCCAAATAATATTCAGTCCTTGACACGTAAGATGAAACCCAGAGCTCTCAATCTGCTCTAAGACACTGCAAGGAAACTAAGGGGGAACATTTCCCTTTAGCTTGCAGGGCGAGAGGCTGCTGACCCCTGCCTGCTCCTATTTACATTACCAATTGCTCTGACATTAATGAAGGAATTATGCTGAAATGATACAACGTGGGCAATATATATCAGCTGTCCCATGCCACTGCCCTCAGAACATCAGTGTTTGGAGCTGCTGAGTGATCTCAGTGACTCCCTGTCCCTGGTGCAGGTGAGAGCTGTTGGCTGGTACCCCCTGCAGGTACCTCTTTCACTGCGCCTGCCAGAATCCCTCCCTCCCACCAGGCACCATGGAAGGGGAACAGACCCACAAACCCTCCCCACGCCACAGGTGGTGCTGGATTTGGGTCCTCCTTCTGGTCGTCACAACCAATCCACCGGCGTGGGTTTGCTTTGGGTTTTGGTGAGTTTCAGAATTATCTGTGAAACTCCACCCACCAGCATTTTCCATTTTCCAAATGGGGACATTTTTACCAGATTCAGTATCAAACCCATACTAGATTATCTTGGTCTTAAGCTTGGAACTTTCACCAGATGATTAAGCTCATCAGTTCAGGAGAGTTTGAAAAGGTGTCCCTGGGAAATGATGAAAATCAAAAGATGCAATGATAAAATCATGGAATCAGCCAGTCTCAGTTAATCCATCCCTAGCCCAGTTCCCTGTGCCTGTTCAGGTGCTTGCAGAAAAACTTCAAGAAGGAGCAAAGATAATACAGTCATACACCACATTCTTCTCATTTCCCACTCCTGCCCCATCATTTTATTGAATTCTTTCTGGCTGTTGCATCCTGAGAAATGGTGAGTAACATTTGCTGAAGTTCACCCAGCCACGGGCAGTGACACTTTCACAGAATGCCCTTCCAACCTCCAAGGATTTGCAGCTTAGACATTTCCTGAGATAGATGTGTAGTCTGGGGACTTAATAGCCCCAAACAATTTTTCTTCAATGAATTCATCCAGCTGCTTTTCAGACCCGTGGGAAGCTTTAGCATCCACAGCTGACTTGCACCATACCCATGTGCTTGGTGATGAACTGTCTCCCTTCACGTGCTTCTAACCTGCCACTGGGACTTTTAGGTTAGATGAGACCACAATCTGTGCCTCCTGTGACCTGCGTGGATCTGGAGAGACCTGGTGCACACGAGCATTCCTGGTGTGGATTCTGTCCCACACCGCCATCCCTGTCACAGGACCTTTTACAGGCTGGAGGCTGAGAACACGGCATGAAAAAGTAGACACAGAATGGGTTTATAAAATGGAAAAACCTTGTAAGTCTGTGATTCTCTACTCCTTGCCTAAGAATTGTTAATCTGTCACTTGCTTTTCTCACGGTTGCTAAGCACTGAGCTGGTGTTTTCATAAAACTGTCTGTTATCCTCCATATGCTCATGTCATTCTCACGCTGCACTCACAGTAACCTGAGTGATCATAATCAGCTCGGGGTCCATCATTGTATTTGAAAAGGTAGGATTGCTCCTTTCCCAGGTGTGCATCACTTCCTATTTACAGACATGAAGCATCGCATGCCACCTGACTCTGAAGTAATTCCATTTTGTACAATCCATTGGAGAAACTGGCTCATATTTTTACTACCAGAGAAATACTGTGTCATCAACAGATTTTACCCTCTCACCTCCTCTTCCAGATGGTTTATGAGCCTGTTAAGCTGCAAAGGTCCCTGCATAACTCTCTGCAGGAGCCTCCTCACGACCTCTCCCCACAGTGAAAACCATCCCGCCCTGATCTGTGACAACTTAGTTTCTTAGATCCCTACACTCTTCAAAATATTTTTTCATAGCTCATTGCTCTCATGAGCCAGAGGGCTTTTCTCAGCATCTCCTCTAATTACACTGTCTCCTTTTTTAACTTGGGGCAGCCAGAACATCACAAAGGGATGTGGGCACAGAGCCACTGGGACTGGGGCCGTATCAGAATTATGTTTTCTCCTTTGTACTCCTCTCCTAATAACTACTGAAACCAATTTGCCTTTTTGTCACTTTGGATATTCAGCTGGCATATCCACAGAGATGGAAAGCCATGTGAGTGACAGTAGCTAATTTGCAGCCCAACTTGGTGATTATATACTTATGTTACTCTTTCTCTCTGCACTTTACTTTGTACTTCATTTACCATTTATCACCCAGTCAATCTTGTAAGATGTTTCTACAACTGTTCAGCTGGCTGCACTTTTAAAAAAATATGAAAAATTATTCTGAATCATCAGCATATTCATTGCCTCATTATTCACCAAGATTTCCTCATCTTTTATGAGTATGTTGAACAAAAATCCTCTCCTCTCCCCTGTGATTGCTGACCTTTGTTTCCTATCTGAAAAGAAGCTATTTGTTTACGTCTTTGTGATTTTCCTTTCCTGGAGTATGGGTTTTTTTCTGTTTTCTTTATTTGACTTTGAAAAAGAAAGGTCTTTTTTTCTCCTAGTAGCTTCCTTTACTCCCTCATTTAATTATTCTGGGTCTATATGTGTGCCTGAGGACATCCTTTTCATATTTTTTGTTCGATGGTAAATATTTACTGCTTTTTTCATATTGTGTCTTTCAATAGCACCCTGCTGTTTGCCAACATTTCACACATTTTGCTCTTCTTTTACGTTCAATTTAATAAGTCTTCTTGGTTTGTATTTCCCTTTTTAGAAGGTAATAGGTCAGGATTTGGACTCTCTCACTGCCTATGGCATGGTGAACTGGAATGCATCACAACCACTATCATAATGAGATATGGCCACGTCTCAGACCAGATCTTCCACATTTCTCCTGAGTTTCTTCTCCTCTCTGGATCACTCCAAGACTGATGGGGTCTAGAAAAGAAACAAAATGCACATTTCCCTGCTTTGCTGGCTACAGCCAATATGACCTTTTCTCCACAGGTTGGTCCACACCGCATCTCAGGAACAATAAGCATTTTCTGGTGTTGTTTTGGTGCTCACAACAAATGCTGATAATGCCAGCTGGACTGCTTGGAGACCCCAGAAGCATCAGGGAAAATGACAGGCTCAGATCTGTATTTCTCAACTGACACTGAGCTTTGCAGTCCCAACCAAACCCTTTTGTAATGTACTGGATGCTGAAATTCAGGCTTTTAGATCTGACTCAGCCGAGAGTTATGTATTTGATTAGCTTCAGTAATTAAATCTTTCTACCTTGGGGCAAGGGTGTTTGACATAGAAACGTGACAAAAGTCCCCTTCCAGCACTGTCTGTGCTTTGTAGAAATGACATATTCTTTCACAAAATTCCCCTGAAGGGGTTTGAACACACAAGGTTAAAGTTGATTTTGACACCTGTGTTAGTACATCTCTGGTAGGGATCTTTATCAGAGCCATGGATCTGAGGGGTTACTTCGAACTGCCCATTCCCAGAATAGAGGTAGAGGGTTTTCTCTGTCTGTTGTTTGAACCCACAGTGTTATTTGGTAGATAGAGAGATATTGTCCTGATTTGAGGACTTTCATGTGCCAACTTATTCTTTTGTGTGCCTTGCACAGCTGGAAGGAGCAAACTGAAGACACCCCTCTCCTTTGTCACTGATTTTTTTTCTCTTTTATGATGATTTATTTTAGAGAGCACTCAAAACTAGGGATTTACTTTGTGGGCTCACATGCAGTGGTGCTGGCCCAGTGACAGATTTCTCAGGTCAGCTTTCAAGCTAACAGTTACCACAAAAGGAAATTCCCTCTAGGACAAAACACTCCCTTTAGGATGAAAACCCAAGTTGCACTGTTTGCCGGTTATTTTAAGTAAAAAGAGATAGAAAAATGTACCTACATCCTTTAAAAGTTCATTATTAGCAGAATAAAGACTTGCAGCCTGTCATTGTTCCACAGCAAGATCCAATACCAGGTGTGGTGCTTTCTCCATGTCCTTGCTGGGAGGGAAATGAGAGCACCACAGTGCAGCTAAAAACCCTGTGGGGCCAGAGGAGGGTGGTGAGGGAGGACACGGAGACTGGAGAGGAGGAAGGAGCCCTCCAAACCCTGCTGGCCGCGGGCACTTGCAGAGCCTGGGCACCCTGAGCAGTTACCAAAAGGTTTAGGTAGGTGCCGGCCTCACAGAAGGAAGCATATTTACAGGGAAACCCCAGATAATGTTCAAGGCTTTGCTGTATAAATATATTAAAGATCTTAAAGTAATCCCCTGGCAGAAAGCAGGCAGCTTATTTCTTGTGGCGTGTTTGTTTTAAGATGCCAATCAAACGCTCTTTCCGCAGCAGGAGCTCAGGGGTAGATTTTCCTTTGTGAGCGCACTTGGGATCGGGCCCAAGAGGTGACAGCCAGCAGATAAGGACTTAATTAATGTCCAGAAAAGAGCAAGAGCAACGAATGTTATCTGCAGTTTCACCTGACTCACACGATGGGCTGATAATCTATTGAGAACTCCATGGAGCTCCGAAAGTGGTGCGGTCCCCCTTGGGATCACTGCTTTCCTCTTGTGCACAGCAAGTGTTTCAGCCAATCTCACCCCCTGCACCCTGAGAAAAAGGCTGATGGAAAAACTACTAAGGACTTCTCTGGACCGGCATCTTGGTGGAACTTTGGGAGCACTGGTGATGTGGCACATAAGGGGAAAATTGGATTTTTAAGTCCAACATTTTTTCTAAGTGATGGAGGTGAAATTGTGCTGTGAAATCCTGAGTGATGGACCACAGTCCTCTTCTGCCTGCAGCCTGGTATCTTGTGAAATGAAGGATACACAAAATATCTAATTGATAAATTGCGACTTTCAATGAGAAGTGCCATCCATGTCTTAAATAGGGATGGATGTAAATAAAGTCCATAAAATATTAAATAAATTAACCTTTAGAAAAGAGAGCTCTGTTATTTTTTTCCCTTGTAGAACAAAATCCCTCCCACTTTGTTGAAAATACTTTTCAACAAATAAACTTCCTCCAAAACATGACTGCAGAAGTTGAAAGTTCTCATTTTGAGTTTTGTCAAGGAAGGATGCACAAAACAAACTAATATATAATATTCAAAGGCATGAAGACACAATTCTGTCAAAGATCAGAAAAATACATTGAATCTCTTTTTTTGTTGATGAACTGGAAGAGTTACCTGGTGGTTTTCCCATGGGAAAAGTGATGCTACAGAACACCAAAGGGGCTGCAGCCAGCCCTGCCTGCTCTGCAGGTACCTCCTGTGGGGAGGATGCAGAGCTGGTCCCAGCATCCCACTGTTTCTCTCCCCCTCCGTGGCACTGCTCTGGTTGTGTTTAAGAGTTGAGAAGTAGCTAGAGGTTAAGAAATGTTACAGTAAATGGTAGAAAATTGTCCAAAAGGGAGATTAAAGCTTTGGCAGTCTAAGTCCCAAGGCCTGTTTTGCTGAAACAGCCCAAAGGCTGCCTTGGAGGCCACCTTTGAAGCCAGGAGAAAAGCAGTTGGGAAATTAACAGGTCAAGCATGGTGCTTCAGAAGTTTTGTTTTGGCAAACCACGTCCTGGTGGTGTTGGATGGGCTGTGAAGTGCTGCCCTGCTCTGGGAATCAGGCAGAGGGGGAGAGGGCAGCCCCTGCCATGGCCCCCCTGGAACAGGATCTTGCACAGGGCACCAACTCTGCAATAAAACTGGGACACTCAGGGTGGATGCCCGGACAAGCACAGCACCTGTGGGGCAGGCTGAGATCATCCATAAAACTCCTTTCTCTGGAGTCTCTATGCTGTAGATCCTCTTGGGCTTTTGGGTATTTTTTTCCTGATGTTGCTTTCTTTTCCTGAATCTCCCTGTGTGGAAACCAACACTGGTCTTAGCTGGGGTCAGTATTTCACAGTCACTCCTTCCACTTTCTGTCTTTATGTCTTTCCTCGGGGGCATGGTTTGCCCTGTGCTCTCCTGAAGCTTGGAGGTGTCACAGCTCCAGCTCTCCTCCCTTACCTGTTTCAGAGTAACCAAAATCTTAAGGTCAAGAAAAAAGCGAGGCAGACAAGATACACTTGGATAGGAAATATATGCACACATTTTTCAGTAGTGACTGAAAAATAAAACTGCCCAGAGGTCTGAAATACTCTCAAGGCAATGAAATCAGCTGGCACCCAGAGGACCCAGAGGTGCCTCTGGCACCCAGAGGCACCCAGCAGCATCCATTTGATAGATTATGGGATCACGTAATAGATATGTATCTATAGGTACGTAATAGATACGTGATCAATAGCTCACGGGAGCCTAGAAATTTATCTCTGGGATATCAAAATATGCATGGCAACTTTTCCTAATTAAACAAAAGAAAACCCAGCCTCTGGGTGAAGCATCAGGCGGAACAATGTTATCAGGCCTCGCTGGGCAAACACAAGGAGCATATAAAGCCGGCTGCTTCCAGGGAGAGCAGCACCTCTCCTCTTCCAAGAGCAATGGATCTCAAGGTGGTCTGTGTGCTCTCCGCCACCCTCGTCATAGCCCTCAGCACCCTGGCAGAGGGCAGTGCACCACCAAGTAAGTACATCCACCTCCTGTTGCCTTCCAGGTACGTCTGGGAGCCTGGTCCCACCGCCTGCAGCCAGAGCCTGGCGGCATTGACAGACCAGACAGAAAATGGCTTTCTCTGCTGCTGTTTATTCCCAAAGCTGGAGCCTACTTTTAAATTTTTTTCAGAGAGGTCTATGGCAAAATGTAAAAGACTGCAGGTGAACTCTTGTGTTGGTGGAATATCCAGGAACCTGCTGCAAAGGCAGAGGAGATTGCTAGAACAAGATCAGAGCTAGAACAGGAGCCAGTTTTCTCTAAATACTCTTGTGGCATTTGTTTTATGCTGTTTTGCCACATGAACACAGCTTTAAAGGAGTCTATCTGCCTCCTCATTATAAAAGACCAGTCATTTAGACAACACCAGAAATGGAAAGCAAGTAACTCCCTGACAGACACACAGGGACAGCTCCAGAATTTCTTCGTTGTGGATGACTGTGCAGTAGACTTACAATGTTAAAAACATAGCTGCAGCTATTTGCACATCATCCTACATTTTATAGTCACCTGGCCAGAATGCAAAGATTTTGTATCTTTACACCTGTTTGAATATCCACTGGACCCTTAACTCTTTTTCTCTTCACATGAGATGGGCAAAGCAGCAACATTTATTACCATAATATTTGAAGCTCTTGGGTTTTCCCATTTGACGTGGTCGATTCGAAGCCCACAAACCCCACCGTGCTGGGCTGGCTTGGCTGCAAGCGAGACCACAGACTCTCAAAGGGTGGAGTACAGCCCTTACCAAAACCACTGGGAGTTTAAAAGCAGCTTTTAAACCACTCAGGTTCTGGTCTTGGCAGGGAACAGAAAATGTACACTTGCGAAGATGGACAGAGAATAGGGAAAGAGCTTTGTTCCCAGTGAGCATCTGATAAATGCCCCTCCATAACAAGTGTGCTTACCGACAGCCTGTAACTTGCTCCTTCTGTCCTGAACAGCGAAATGCCAGTGCAAAGTGGTTCCCAGGGAGCGGACAAACTGTGGCTACCCGGGAATCTCAGCGGCGGAGTGCAAGAGGATTGGGTGCTGCTTCAACGCCTCAGTCCCCAGCGTTCCCTGGTGCTACACTCCTAAACCAAAGAAAGGTAATACCTCTGCCAGAAACACTGATTTACCTCGTGTTTGATTATCCAGGATTGGATAATCAGGGAGCAGCTCTGCTTTTCTTCTCAGGCAAGAAAAATGGGCACAAACCTCTGTAAAGAGACCAGTGGCAATCAAATGCAAAGCCAAGGCTTGTTTACCCATCAGACTTGCCTCATCCTCTTCACACGATATATTTCCTCTTTCTTCAGGCTTCTAGTTATCAAACAACCCATGCTGATTATTTTAAAAATTTTGCTGCCATTTGTGCTGATCCCCAGCACTTATTTAAATGGGCTTGCTCTGTGGCTACTTGTTTGACATCTGTGCCAAGGGCCACAGGCAGCCTGCAGCTTTGAGAGGTTTTGCTCATTTCTCCAGCCTGTTTTGATAAATGCTACTTCCTCCTTCTCCTTCATGTTTCCCAGCATAATTGCACTTGGTTGTCCTTTTTTCTCTGCCATTTTTGCTCCCAGTCTTCTCTCGATGAAATCTCCAGAACATCCCAGGTGAAATCCTTTTCTCCATTAGTTTCTTCCCTTCAAGTCTTCTAAAGACCTGCTTCCATTTTTTGCCGCTGTTTTCTCAGAGAGGATAGCAGCTGCCCTCCCAGTCTTTCAAGGATTAGGTGTATATTTTACATGACTGTATTATGTAACTGGGTGTAATTAGCTGTGTTAATTAACTCAGTGTAAGCTGCATTTGCTGGGCTGACTGCAGGACTCCTTCTTAGGATAATTTCAGGGCAGTCTTGGCAGTTGCACAGGTGGAATGAAAGGAAATTAAAGGGTGCAAAGGCAATGTTACCCAACAGAAGAACCTGACATAAATCAAAATTGATCAACAGGGATCAGAATTGCAGGAGGAAAACAACAGTTTTACTTCTGAGTGTTGTTTGCAATTCTGGTAAATCTTGAAAAATGAGTAGCAGTATCTTACGGTGCCATTTTCATAGAATTGCTTTTCTGGGCAGAACTTCAGGAGAGGAAAACTGGAGTATTCAAACTGGGTATACTCTCTTTACTTGTGATTTCACTTTTAATTGCCTGGAGGAGCTGTGATTTCCTCCTAAATGACCTAACTCCTTTCTGTAACTCAAGCTGGCATGCAGAGAGGGCTGGGATTTCCTCTCCCTTTGTTAGCCAGGCTGCTCTGGGGTTAGCATTGAGTCAGGTCATTAATAAATCCTGGTCTGAGATCAGTACATGTGTTACCGCTACGGGAGACACAGAGCTTTTCACCCCATTGCTGAACTTGGGAAAGGTAAGGATGGATCGCTGCCAGACACTTCTGGAGTGAATTTTTTCTCCTCTGGTCCCTGGGGCACAGCAGCAGTTCCTCACCCTTTGGCATTTAGTTTTGCCTAGTAGGCTGGGTGAGGATTTGGGTGAATCTGCTGCCTTAAATTGGTACAGAGAAGGTTGTCATGGCTGTCATCTCTGCTCAGTGACCTCACCTTTGTGTCCTGCCTTTTATTTGTGAATTACATCACCACATAAGCACAGAGTAACACATTCTCCTTCCTTCCTTTGTTCCTTTGCTTCACACAGTGAAGAAGGTGTGTCCCAACGATCCCTACTCCAGGATAAACTGCGGCTACCCCGGCATCAAGCCCAGGGAGTGCACAAAGAAGGGCTGCTGCTTCAGGGCACACCCCGCCGGGGTCCCCTGGTGCTTCTACCACCGCGTCATGGAGGAAGGTAATGTCCTGCCGGAGGCATCCCCCGTGTCCCTGTGGATGCTCCACGGCTGCTGGCAGGGTCCCTGCTCCGCCCAGGCTTGGTGTGCTGTGCCAGCCAGAGATTCCTGACACGGGGTGTGGGTGGGAAAAGGTTGCTAAACCCTAAAAAAACAGCTGCTTATACAGAGAGGGGGGAGTTGCCAATGCACCTGAGCCAGGCATTGTGGGCAAGGTGGCTGCACGGGTAGTCTGGGCTCAGGTGTGAGCCCAAGTCCTCCGCTAACACCATGGTAGAGGTGCAGCCACCTAACTCCCATCCACCTTATCAGCATGGCAGATAAAAGGCTTTGCTTTAGAAATGTGGAATGAAAAGTAAAGAAATATCCGATTCCCTACCAGTATTTTTTTTTTTTAGTTAGGATTGACCTTTCAGCATATCTAATAACCAAGAGCCTCAGCCACACTGTGTTTTGTACTGCGTACAATTCACCATCATTTAATTTTACTGATCTGAATCATAATTAGAAAGCACATCTACATATGGGGTTTGGTCAAAATTACTAAATAATTGCTTTTTGGATGTCCTACATCTAGGCAAAACACTTCTTAGCAACTTGTATAATTTATGGAGAAAACATGTCCCCTAATCTGATTCTCCTCTTTTCCTCCCCAGCTTGTTAAAGGAGAAACTTCCATCAAGAACTTTGCAATCTTTGGATCTACTCCAATGGAACAACAGACGGAGGTCCCAACTCAGACTTTATATTTTGCAACAGCCATGAATTCTAGGCTGTTTATATCTGGGATTGACTCCTCTCTGATGAAAAGTTACTGGTAGCTTTTATTCTCTCAGTAGGCTAGCACCGCACAAGTTTTCACTGTAATAAAAGAAGTAACACACAATTTGTGAGGTTTTTTGCTGTCTTGATTTTAAAGCTCCGTATTTCTCTGTTTCCCAGGAAATTTGGCATGTCAGCAACCTGCTGATGAGGGAGCAGTCGCTAGTGCTTCCAAAAGGAACACGGCACTCAGCTTTTTGTGTTAGTTACACTTCACACTTGCAAGTGACTGCTTGAATTTGTTAGCTGGTCCGTGGCATCACACAGGCCACTCGTCCTGAATGCTGGGAAGATTCAGAGTTTCCCTTTATATAGCTGTGGGCTCAGGCTTATTTTTTCCTCATGAGAAACAGGGAAGAGTACCTTTGTTAGCTGATCACTGAGTTGGTCTGACTCAAACACCTCCTGCTCCCTGCATCACCATGTCTCTGGTGCTCACCACAAGTGGGCTCAGAAAATGTCTCTGCAGCACTAAAAGCAACACACAGGCTCTCCCAACCCTGACCTAAACCTGAAATGGAGCTGCTGTGTCTCACCAGGCACAAGAGGAGCTCCTGGTCTCCAGGTGAGTGTGGCTGCTTTCTCCTGGGTGTCCGTAGCGCTCAGCAGGCAGCTCGAGTGCTTCCCTGCTACAGCTGAATGAGAGCCCTGTGAAGAGCCCAGTAAAGAGCCTCTAAGAGCCCTCTTGGGAATAAAATGGGTAACCTGAGACTGCTGCAGCAGCAAAATGTGCTCAGGGCTCGGAAGAGAACAGTTGTACAGGGCTGTGCTGCCAAGAGAGAGAAAAGGATGGACACACAGTATTGCCTTCTTCTGGCCCCCCCCGCTTTTGAGCGACAAATTAGAAGCCGGAGGCAGGTTTTTATAAAGGTAGGGGAAAAAAGCAAAAACTTATTTCGGAAGCTTCTCCGAAATACAAATGGGGGAAGGGCAGTCCCTCCCCCAGCCTGGAACAAAGCCCCCGTATACAAAAGGTTTGGGTAAGGGGGTGTGGGTAAGGAAAAGATGCAAAAGGAAAAGATGGCAAAAGAAAAAAAGAATGGCGTCTCTCTATTCCATAGCTCTATATATGCTGTTCTAACAAACAACATTGTTTACAAAGTTTCTCCAATTAAGACACAGAATTAAACGTTCGTCTTTCAGTCGTCACTCTGCGATAGCATGTTCTCAGCCCTGGAAAGCTGTAGAGATAGGTGACTCTATTTTGTCTAGGATATAGGGTATTATTAATCTAAAAGAGCGCAGGAATTCCAATTTAGACTAGGCAAAAAGGCAAAAGCAAAAAAGCCAAAAGCCTCTTGGCATCAACAGAATCATAGAATGGTTTGGTTTGGAGGGACTTTTAAATGTCATTCAGTTCAACCCCCTTGCAACGACCACCTTCAACTAGATCAGGCTGCTCCGAGCCCCATCCAACCTGGCCTTGAACTTTGCCAGGGGCATCCACCATCTTTCTGTGCAACCTCTTACAGTGTCTCGCCACCTTCATTGTAAAAAACTCCTTCCTTAACGTGCCTCCTTGGAGATTTATCCTGGTATACTTTTGTGATGAGTACGTTTATCCGGCCAGGTAAAAATTAGTAATTCACAAACCACTTCCAGTAGGCTCAATAACTTGATTTGAACATGGTCAGACACTAGCTGTAAGATGAGCAATAACCTGACCAGTCTAGTGAAGCTCTTTGAAGGTGTTTTGTACAATGATAGAGCATGCTGAGTTGGAAGGACCCACAGGGACCATTGAGCCCAGCTCCTGGTCCTGTACAGGACACCCCATGAGTCACACTATGAGCCTGAGTGTTGTCCAAATGCTCCTTGAGCTCTGCCAGGTTGGTGCTTTGACCATTCCCTGGGGAGCCTGTTCCAGTGCCCGACCACCCTCTGGCTGAAACACCTTTTCCTGATACCCAACCTAAACCTCCCTGACACAGCTTCAGGCCATTCTCTGAGGTTCTGTCACAGGTCAGCACAGAGCAGAGATCAGTGCCTGCTCCCCCTCTTCCCTCACAGGGAAGTTGTAACTGCAGTGAGGTCCCTCCTCAGTCTCCTCTTCTCCAGCCTGAACAGACCAGGTGCCCTCAGCGTCATCCCTGGCCATGATGTCACCTGCAAAAACCATTAACTGCTGTGCTGAGGCAAAGCACTCCCAACAGCCTGCGGAGCCCACACGGGGGCCGTGCAGCTGCTCCAGACAATTCAGGTTATAAATCAGTTAGCTGCTCACAGCACTCATAATTACTGCCTAAAAACCTGTCATCATCAGTAAGTCCTAAGGGCTATTCTGGGAATTCACATTAGGTAAGTGCTTGAGGTCTCTCTAGGTAGACTGTTACCCACACCCTCAGAAACGAACTCAAGAAAACGGCCTAGAATTCAAAAAATTAACATTTTTGGTGAGAAGAAAAAAGCTGGTAGAAACAGAATGAAAGCCACAGCCACTGAGGATTTGAAGATGACAGGCAGACCCAAGGCAGAGAAAAATGAGATCCCAAAAACGGGAATGCACACCAAAAAGGAGCATGCAGGACCTCCAGAGGTGGCCCAGCACTGGCACCAGAGGAGCGGGCAGAAAGTGATGTCCAGGAAGTTCCACCTGCACAGGAGGCAGAACTTCTTTGCTGTGTAGTGCCCGAGCTCTGAAGAGATTGTCCAGAGAGGCTGTGGAGTCTCCTCACTGGGCATGTTCCAGAACCATCTGGACACAACCCTGTGCCCTGTGCTCTGGGATGGCCCTGCTGGAGCAGGGAGCTGGGACCAGATGACCCACTGTGATCGCCCCCAGCCTGACCCATTCAGTCATTCTGTGTAGATCAGTGATTCACGACCCACCTCTGGGCTGGCAGCCCCCTGGCTCGTTCAGATATCCTCAGCAGGGTGAACTGAACTTCTCAGAAAGGCCTTTTGGAGCTCAGAGCCTGCTTAGCCAGGAGACACAAGCAGATCTGCACAGTTCATTCATTTATTTAGCATCAACAGATTGACAAGCTTCACTGGTTAATGTGATTGAAATACCTTCATGTTATTGGACTACGCAAAGTCTGTCCTTCTTTGTCCTTCTACATCTCTTTTTTTTGGTTCTTATTGCTTGTATGTAGCTCTACCCAGCACGAGGGGAAATTAAAGCAAAAAATTTGAAGCTGTTATTAGTGTTTCAGGCTGGTTATTTTACCCAGTTAATCTGTATAATGGAATGAAATCTGAGTGTGCCCACCTTGGGACTGGTGGGTGGCCACCCTGGGCCACTTCAGACGTTCACCTGACCCTCTGCCCGTCCCAAAGGGCTGTCGAGGGAGAGGTGCTGGATAAGCACGTAACGAGGCTTCTCTACTAACTGAATGCAGGATTGCCACGAATGTGAATCAGTTTTAACAAGCAAATAGGAACAGCCCAAATGAAAACCTTCCCTTTGTATCTGCCACTCTGCACACCCACATCGCCGTGCAGCGAGTGCTAAACAAGTAAACAAAATTCTGACTATTTTTCTGGAGGGGGAAAGAAAAGCAGGTCAGCGACATGATTTTCAGTGATGTTCGTCAGCAAAGGTGCTGCAGGAACCCATTTGTGTCAATTTGTGGCACAAAGGCTTTGTGCTGATGAGGCCATTACGCGGTGAGTGACGTTTGGAATCACAAATGCCTGACAGTCCTGAAGTGCAGCCATGGCAGCTGAGTGCCACCAAAGCTTCAGCTTCCAGAGAAGGCTGAATAGAGCACGTTTGACATTGCAGATTGATTGCAATGGTTCTTCGGCGAGTGAAGATATTCCAGGGGTTTTTAAAGCGATTGTAGCCACGGCAAAGGTCTCGGAAATCATTCATTTTGAAGCAATGCAGGAAAGCTGTATTTGGCTGACATGGAACTAACAGGGGAGAAAACTAGGACAGGCAAGGAGCTTGAGCAGATGGGTGCCAGCAACAAAGAACAAACCTGTAGCCATGTGAACAAGGGATTTAACTGCAAACACCTCCAAAAAAGTGGGGTTTTTAAATGTTCCACTTTCCTCAGGTCCCGTTCTCAAATGTCTGTGGGAAGGGTATGATCCCTGCTGCAGTGTTACACACCTCCTTTGGCAAAGCTTGCATTCAAAAGGAAAGTTTCAGACAAGGTGCTAAACTGAAATGAAAAAAGACTGTGGAAACTGAAATCTTCCTCTGTTGAGAGCAGCTAAATCACACGGTGCTGCCACAGGTCTCCATGTGAGTTACTAGTTTTACCAAAGCTTGAAAACCCAACCATGATGCCATTAAACAGCTTGGAAAGCAGAACATAAAACACAAGGACCAAACCTGGCTCCCTGTGTCAAACCCAGGCAGAATGAAGACCTCAAGACCCAGATTCAGTTTCCAAGAGGTCGCCCTCACTGCCAGACTTTGAGCCCAGAAAGGAAAACTGGCTGCTCTGAGGTGCAGGCTGCAAACCTTCCTTAGGAGCAAAGTTCAGGTGAGAGTTTCAGAAGCTCTCAGGTGAGTTTCCCAAACACCAATTTGCCAGAAACGAAAGTCCTTTTTGGGTAGAAGAGTCCATTATTACTCTGTAGGCTTTTTTTCCTCGTCTGAGCTGTCTTCTAAAGCGTTTGAAAGCTGCCAGTGTTGGCACAAGAAACAGCGAGCTGCCTGACTACCTTGGATGGACCCTGTCCCAGCACACTCCACCAGGTACACCATGGGAATACAAATGTGCCCTCAGGACTAGAAGACAACAGCCAGACAGCCAGACTTGGCTGTGAATATTTGTGCTGCAATGCAGAATGCACTCAGGTGCCAGAACCAGCTGAGCAGCACTCACAGGTGCTGTAGAAGAAGACTCTGCTTTGTTCCAGTGTTTGTAACCCTTGGGTGCTCCTTCCCCTGCTAGTGAATGGTAAAATTTCAATTTTTTATTTCATAAAATTTCATTTCACAAGATTTCCATTTACCAGAGGCGGGCAGGGTAAGAAAACAAAGTACTTTTCTGCTGGAGACTGGTGTTTCTATTCATGTAGCTGTGGTAACTTCTTGTGCTTTGTGATCTCCCTTTGCATTGTGGCAGAAATCCCAGAAATCCCCCTAAGAGAAGCCACCAGACAAAGACAGGCTCTTGTAGGATCCTGTTCCCACCTCTCTCTGAGTTAGGTCTCTCAGGCTCCCTTCAACACGTGCTTCCACCTCAGAGCATAACAGAAGGTTGTTTTGCTAATCAGAAATTCTGAGGGATTTAGTACTAAAATACCACAATTGAAATGAAAATCTGGAAGTATTGAATCAAAATATTTCACTGCAGCTGCGCCAAATATCTTAATTGCTGAACTTGTTGCAGAAATTATAGGAAATTCCCAGGGGTCTGACTTTCCACCAGAGTGGACTGACACTCCAGTCTGTGGTGTTTCCAGAAAGCTCCATGAAAAGTAAATTTGGTAAGTAAAATCCAGCTCCTTCCTGCCACAAAGTAGGATTTCCCCTGCTTGTTTCCACTTTTCAGACTTGGAATTGCACCCCATCCAAGGGATGCTTCACCAAAACACAGAATATGAGTCCTGACAAACAGAAGAAGCAAAATCAAAAGCTTTACTGTCACTGTTTCTTCTCTGAGTACTTTGGGGCTACTGTCTGATTCTTACACAGGAGAAAGACAAAAAGCACCTGTGAGATCCTTGATGAAGCCACGAAATCTGCTTCATATCTGACTCCACAGATGCCGTGGGGATGAGCAAGAAGGTCCTAGGAACAGGTGGAGCTTTATCCCACCTGCTCAGCAGAGCAGAACGGGCAGTGGGACAGGAGAATGACCGTGCTGGAAAGAACTGGGGGGCAACAGTGCAACTCTGAGGGGTGTGGCAATGGATCAGCTTCGTGTTTGGATAATATTTTCTGTCTGTGGAAGAGATAGTATTGACTTCTTTCTCAGCCTTCCCGTGTGTGCAGGCACAGGCTCAGAACTGGAATGTCGGGAACGCAGCAAAGCCATCACACAAAGTTAACAGTGCATAATAAAATTCACGGATCTCGAAAAAAATCTTCAAGGCACAGAAAAAGACGCAAAACCAAACAAGGCTATGAAATTTAAAATATACTAAACAACAGAAATGGATGCAATTAGTGTCAATTTGACTAATCCAGCCCTTGACAGCTTTTCTGCCCTAAATGGAGCTGGCAACACTTCCCACCAACCCTTCATTAAGGCTCTCCCAAGGGAAGGTGTCAGTGCTGGTGCCTGACAGCACAGCACCTGCTCACTGCTCACCTGGGCACTGCTCAGATCCCTGCACCCTCCTGCTCAACGAGGCCCCGTCTCTTACTGTAGCCACCTCCCTGGCTTCCCATGCCTTTCATTCCAAAGCAGGATTTAAAGGGATTGCTATTAGAAAATAAAGTTTCCTTCATTGTGAAATGCTCTTTATTTTATGAATCCATTTGGAGTACACAGTGGATGGTAATTGCATGGGAGGTATATTAGTTTTTGTAGCATTGCTAATGAGAAGTTTATGGTTGGCTTATTTAATAGCATTAAATGCAATATAAAATACTTAAAGTAATTTACATTGTCACTCAAGCTATGAAGGACTCCTGCTCCTCCTCTTCCCTTCTCGATCCATGGACAACAGTTGGCACAGGGAGGCACTGAGTTTTGAGGACTGTAATTCCTTCAATCTAGTATTATTTCCAGGCTTATAAAACATAGCAAAAATTATGATCTCTGTTACCATCAGAAAATTGTCTTGAAAATGCAATCCTACTGCATCCTTAGGGCAGTTCACCGTTTAAGCATCACTGCTCACCTTACTTATGACTGGACACAAAAAACTTGTTGAAGTTAGGGCTGTTCTCCTCCCACTGTGGCTACCAAGGCAGGAAGTTTTCTTGCTGTGGTGGTCAGGAGGGGTGGTCCAACACCCAAACATTATGAAACAGCCTTAAAGCTGCATGAAAATCCACCCAGGCAAGCTGAGTATCTGGCAAAGCACAGGACACCGACACTGAACCCTCCTCCTGGCCCTGGCACAGGTCCTGGGGCCTTACACAGGGCGAGGCTTCTGCCCAAGAGTTTCCCTGCCAGTGCAGCAGGAAGCAGCACTCCAGCAGAAGCAGTGAGCACATGACTTCTTGGCCGGTGTGGATCTTCAGGAAAAACACAAGAGGAAAAAATACTGGCTTTCTAAACCAGCTGAAGTCTTTCCTGGTGACAGAAAGGCACTGAAGGCTGCAGGACGAAGCACAGGTGCTGTGGCTGAATGAGGCAGAACAGTGCTTGGTAAAATGGGGAATGGACAGGCATGACTGGAAGAATAAAACATGATTTCTCTTCTTCTGGGGAGAAGGAAGAAATTTATACATTCAGAAGCAGAAAGCAAACAGGGAATGATCCCTTCCTGCCTCCTGTAATGCAACAGCACAGGGAACATCTGCTGCCACTTGCAGGTAGTAAGGACAGGATGATTAACAGATCAGTCCACGGAAGAAAAATCTGTCAAAATGGATGAAAATACAAAAGTAATTAATTCCACTGGTTCAGAAAGCCCTTCGGTTGTGTAGGGTTTCTCAGGGAAGCACCCCCTGATGCTTGCTTGCCCTGACTGGGTTGGAAGGGACCTTGAATATCATCTAGTTCCAACCCCAGCACGACTGCAGTTAATGCTTTTAGGAATTTTTACTGCGTATTTCTGCACTGGGAGTTACCTGAAACCACCACAATCTACATCTGACACAGGCAATTCCATGCCCCTTTTGGCTGCCAGAAGCAAGGAGCAGGCAGTGAAAACGTATCACTACCAACACACCTGCCACTTCCCTTGGAGTGAGAACATGGACAAAGGCATCTGTCTGAAAATAATAACACTTTATTTGTTTTTTTGTTGTTGTTGTTACATTATCATAAATGTTCTCTAGTCTCAGAAAACAAAGCCCTAATTTGGAAAATAATGCACATACAAATCTCTTCTTACAGGTATTAAGTATACAGAAATATACAAAGATTTCTCTATTACTGTAATATATCATCAGAATGCCCCACATCCCACATTTTTACTCAGGTCCACTGTACCGGTAAGCGTGAACTACAAAGGTAACAAGCAACCTGAAAAAGACATGGTTTATATAATATAATTACATATATGTATATATATATATCTACAACAGTGCAAATATATCACAGCGTGCAGGCAGCGATTTTCTCTAGAGAAGCGTAATAAAATTGATTCATAGTAATGCAAATGCATTACAGAAACAAGAGACAACAATGACATATTAGATATACAGAATATGCACACTTCAGCACGCTGATTTAAAATCATACCTTGCATTGACTCTTGCTTTAAAAAATGAAAGAATCAAATGTTAAATAATTCAGTAACAGGTTCAAGGGCAGCATCTCACGATAAGGTCAACTGACTCAGATAAGGTATTTGATAAATCTTTGCGGACGCAGGTAAAGGCTTGGCTCCACTGCAGGACTTGTTGTCTTCTTTTGAGATATATATCAGTGTAATCTTCTTACATTTAATTTGCTTTTACCAAAATTTAAGAGAATTTTTTTCTTTTTTTTTTTTTTTTAATTGATCAGCAACTAATTCACATTTGTAAAGGTTGGTACAATTATCACTGAGACCAGGAAAGTCGGTTTCTGGAAGTAACAGAAAGGAGTTTGTGTAATGATTACCCTAAATGGGCCACTAAAATAAGCTACAATGGGGTCAGAAAAAAAAGACATCACAGATGCCACAGAAATAGAAAACTCCATCAACCTTAAAAGTAAAAACTTCCACGTTACCCTGCAATCTGCTTAAAAAGACATTTTTGAATTTTTTTTCTTCTTGAAAGAGTAAAGCCCACCCCGAGATCCAGCACCCACAGATTGGGTTTTTGGTAGCTCAAAGAAGTCTAAAAGTCATCCCTCCACCTTTATCCCACACTGTTCCCAAGCAGCTCATTTTCACACCCCACCTGGACAGCAACCATGAGCATCTAAGAGAAAAAGGACACAAGCAATAGGTAGGCTTGGGCTGAGCTGCATGGAAGTCTCCATGAAAAAAAATGGGTCAGCAAAAGCTGGCTGTGTCTCGAAGGCATAACCAGTGCAGGGAATGCAGGCTGAGCCACGGGCATGTCCTTTGCCAGAGGAGACACATTCTGACTGGGCACCCTTTGTTCTACTGTGCTGGCCACAGGTCTCAACAGAAATCTAAACCTCTTCAAGGAAGGTTGTTCTACAGTCGAAAACTGCATAAAATTATCATTCACTGTAAGGTTTCAAACTAACAAAAAGACTGAAGACGGATTTGTGCTCTACGGTAGCATTACTCCTTCAGAAACTCTACGTGAAATATGTACAGAAACAAGAATAAAGTATTAAACAGAATTAAAAGGAAAGTTGCTATGCTTGCAGGCTCAACCTGAAACTCTTAGACATGTAATACAAAGAATGATACGTGGGCTTATAAAAATCACTCAGTGGGATACATCACAACAACCTCTTTATGTATTATGGAAACAGGTATTTAAAAGGAGGACAGTAGGAGTTGATCCCCAAAAATGCTACTGCCCCTGTTCACTAATAGCAGAGCTCCTGATTAACTTCAGTGACACCCAGCACTTAATTTATGCACTCACCAGTGCTGTGTGGCACTGCAATGATCAGCCTGTCACAAACTGTTACAGGGGACATGACATGGTGTCATTTTCTGCCTCCTTCTAGTTCCCAACAGCTTTTCACATGATCATACTTTATAAATGGATTTCCACACAGAACTAAAGGAAAGACATTCCTGAGCAATTGCACCCTATCAGGCTGTTCTGGTAGGAAAATGGCATCCAATAAAGGATAGAGATTCTCCTTAGTGCTGTATTTACAGAGACATTTTTTATTGTCTTTTACAGCAATAGCCAGATTAAGTTCTAGCTGGGGTTTGGCCTTTCTAATTTCTCCTTGCATAACCTCACAACATCCTCGTAGTCCTGCTGAGTTCCCTGCCCCTTCTTCCAAAGGTCATGCACTCTATTTTTTTTCCTGAGTTCCAGCCACAACTCTATGTTCAGGCTGATCTTCCCCTCCTCTGGCTCATGTTTTGGCACATGGGAATGGCCTGCTCCTGCTGTGCCTTTAGGATTTCCTTCTGAGGAATCTCCAGCCTTCCTGGACTCCTCAGCCCTCCAGGGCTGCCTCCCAAAGGACTCTGCCAACCCTGCTCCCAAACAACCCAAAGTCTTCCCTCCACAAGTCCAAGGTGGCAGTTCTGCAGACACTCCTCCACCTCCCCAAGAAATGAAAACTCCACTATTTCATGATCACTGTGCCCAAGAGGATCTCCAACTAGCACATCACCCACCAGTACCTTCTCTGTTCACAACCAGTGGGGCATTACCCTGGCTGGTTCCCTCACCAGCTGTGTCAGGAATTGCCTCCCACACACTCCAGGAACCTCTTGGACTTTTTCCTTTCTGCTGTGTTGTATTTTCAGCAGACATTTAGCAAGTTAAAGTTTCCCACAAGAGCAAGGGCTAGCGGTCACGAGACTTCCCACAGAATATTCCATCTGCCTCTTCATCCTGGTTGGGTGGTCTGCAAAAGACTCCCTCCAGGATATCTGCTTTGTTTGCCTTCCCCCTGATGCTTAGAATCCAAAACATCCCTCCAGCATTGTGTGAATAGGACAGGTAAGATCTCCTCTGTGAGGATCACTGGGGTGGCACAGGTCAGTATGTACCACACTTCTCTGCAGGAACAAACGTTTAATAAAACATTCCTTTCTGTTGAGAACACAGACTTTGACACAAAAGTGTGGATCAAACTGTCAATCACCTGAGACATCCAGCACTTGGACTCAAGTTCATTATCTCCCACTTACATAACCAGCTCTCCCTATTACATGTGCACATATTCCTCTCTTTTAATGAAAACAGGTACTTTGTGCTCTAAATTCTAAGAGCTGAAGAGAATTTCAGCACCAGACAGTCTTCTTTTGCTCCCTTTGACCTGTAACAATGGAATCGTCTCGATTTTCTTATGAGTGGAATCTGCTTTCCAAATCTTTCATTTTATTGTAAATAATAATGCTTCAAGTTACTCTAAAAAAAACTTTCAGGGTTTTTCAGATTATATGCAAGTTTCCATGAAGTAAAACAACAAAAGAAGTGTGAAGGACCTACAGTCTTAACTGATGCACATTGTAACCAAAGCAACATGTCAAAACAAGTCAAAGTATAACAAGGAGGCCAACAGGACACTAAAGCCTTCCTGAAATCCCAACAGAAATCATACATTCAGTCCTCAAGTGACCTCTAGAAACTTTTAGTCTCTTGCACAACTTTTAGCCAGACTGTGGCTGGTTCAAATGGCAATCATGACATTAATTTCAGTCTATGGCTCTTTATATATGGCTATAAAACTGAGGATTTGAAAACTGAGGATTTGAAGTCTTTAGAATCTTGCTAGCCTTTACTTCTCTTCCACATGAAGCCTCCCGAGCTTCACAATGTGCTGCTTAACACAACAGCTCGTGTACGCTCAGCCCATTGACCTGGGAATGTGCTTTATACCAACCTGTTAGGATTTATTTTCACAAAAAGAGGAAAAAGTCAACCTGAGACAGTGTTAAAAATCTTCGCATTAGATGAAAACACAATAGGGATGGATTTTAAATACTTTTGTCCCACAGCAGTGACAAAGGAGAGCTCGTTAGGTAATCTGCGAGCTAAGGAGGGAAAGAATGATTATCCCATCTATGTGTACCACTGAGTTTCCAGAGCATTACTTCTTTACTGGAATACTACAGTCTGAAAGTGTTCCTTAGAATAGTAACTTCCAGCTAAGTGCTGCCAGCAGACGGCTGGGAAAAAGCATATCTAACAGGAAAAGGAGTGACAAAAAGTATTCCAGAGAACACACTTTCCTAGGAACACCCATGGAGGACCAGATTTTTGGCTGTCATAACACAATATGAAGTTACAGTACAGGAGGACGTGCTGCAGACTGAAAAAAGGTAAAATAAGAAACTAAAATCAGAGCAACAGGCACAGATAACAAGACAGGATCCAAGGAACTCGTACTGCTAAACTGGTCTAGATGGAAGAGAACAGCATCCTGTAGGATGCAGTTCAAATGCCAGGAAAGTTACCTCGTTTGGAACACTGCAGGGGATTGTCAGCGTGGTATTTGGTAAATGGTGTTGGTAAACACAAAACATGAACCTTGAAGGCATGCAATGACAGGGATGTCACACTCTTTGACCTCAGCTTGCCTACAGCTGGAAAAGAAGTTTGCAACTCAAGAGTAATTTGGCAAATGTAGTCCTTTGTCTGCTTGCAAAGAGTGTTTGAACTGCCTGTAATATTCACAAATACTTTGAGAGTCTTAAATAATCAAGGCACGTTGTGCCAAGGGGATTTCAGCTTGTGCCTTATTTAAAAACTGTTCACAGCTATGAGTATTATTTAGAATAGCTAAAATTCTTAATTTCTCAAATCTGACAGCCATGTAGGTCCATACCTGCTTGTGATTATGCCTGGAAAAGCTTCAGAGCTGTACAAAAGCTTCTTGAGAAAAAACAGCAACAAAAATTATGCAAAGAGGCTGTGCAAGGAATTTGGTTTTCTTCTACAGTAAAGATTGATTTTGCTTTCACAGGTCAACCTTATTTTCAGGGAAAGTTCAGCTAACCTTCCTAAAATATGTGGCTTGATTTAAAGCCTTCCAGACCACAGGCTTTGTTCAAATGTCCTGAGTTTAACAGATACACACAGTCTGTGTCTGTATTGGTAAATCACACAGAGCCTGGGCACGGGCCAGGAAAGCTGGGAAAGAATGGTCTTCACTGCTAAATGGCAGAGCTGCAGCCCAGCACAGCCAGAGCTTTCCCAGACAGCGTTTGGGCTCTGTTTAGAAGTCAGCACAGGGACCATTCCTATCAGCCCCAGTTGCCTGAGGACTAACAGAGCTGGCCCTGGCACTATTCTTGTCACTAGTAGAGACATAGCCAGGCAGTCTTGGGAAACAGTCTGTGGACTGTGACTGCTAGGGGCCTGTAGGTGCACCAGGCCTCTTATCTACTCTACTGCCACGAGCTCTTGGGCTCCTCAATGGTTTGCTGACATTGAGCTGCTTCCAATCCACAAGACTTCAGCATCCTTACAGGAATAAAGCATTTACAGAAGGTGCAGGTCTCAGTCAGAGGTCTGGGACACCCAGATAAATTCACAGTCATGGCAGAAGGCCGCGCAATCTGCACCCAAGTTCACCAAGGTGTCCAACGTGAGCACGGATTCATTTGGGGTTGAAAATCACAGCCCATGAAAATCGGTGGCGAAATTCCCATCAAGTTGGAACCAGAATTCCCCGTGCTAAATTTACAAAGGTGAAGGACACAAAACAACAGTTTCATGGATGTTCAGACCAACTGACTCCCACGTTGTGCATGTAGACTTAGGGACAAGAACAAAACTTGGCATCATTAGACCTGCAGCATTACAAGGTCATTTGTGTCCTCTGAGGAGAGCTCTACACATAAAGTGTTGCAGATATAATGAACACCTCTGTAGGAGGCAGTCACAGGTGTTTTAACACAGTAGCCCAAGCTTTGATCTGCGGACAGCTCTTGCACTCCATCAGGCTTTAACAATCACTTTAGGGATAGATCCTGCTTTCACAATTTAAGAAAACAATGAGCCTTGGAGTACTTTGATTTTTTCATTCGCAGGAGGTAGATCAAACAGATAATGAGCAGAGTTAGTATCTTAAATATCACAAATACTAAGGATTTAAAAGACACTGCAAAAGAATATTTTTTTCAACCATTCAGTGACAGCTTGACCATGTCTTACTGCATGTGCTATCCAGTGCTGCTTCCAAATAGGATCACAGGTTAAGTGCAGATTCAGAATCTGCCATTTTCCCCTATCATTACAGTTTTCAGATATGAGACCAGCTCGACAAGTAAAGCACCAGAATTCTAAATTCAGACAGCAACAAAAATAATTACTTGAATCACTGTAGGTTTCTTTTAAAAAAGTATCCGTATTAAAAAGATGTCTTTACCTTATTAATACATTTACAGACTTTTAGCCAGAAGGGGTAATTCTGTGGAAAATAATTGCAAAAGAATACATAAAAAACTGCCAAGATGAAACTCTGAATTTAAAAAGATGAGAGAACCCTATTTTCTTTGCATTCCTCACTTTGAATCTCATTACCTTGTCAACTAGAGATGACACTACACTATTCTGGCTACCAGGACTAGTATCCTAGTGACCTTATCCCAAAATTGGTTTTCATAAGGAAAATTCCTGCAGCCAGGTTTCTTATGACAGTTACACTGCCTCGGTATCGATATTCTGTGGTGGAAAATTCCCTTCTAGTTCTTCTTCCTAGTTAAAGCTAGAAAGTGTAATGAAAACATGACCCAACCCAACTGGACTGATTGGCCTAACACTGGATGTCCACTATCCCATTGTGGCTCTCCGTGGGCTTGGTCAGAACAGCATCTGGCTGGGCACTGGGGTCCAGCCTGCCACAGTGAGACAATGTCAAGTGCCCTCTATTGCATGTCTAAAGATCTCCCTACTGCATTGGTTTAGCTGTTTTTCCTTTACCTCTCTGCTCGGATTTTGTATCTGAGGACAAAATAGGCAATCAGGCGCAGAGAGAAGAAGAAAATCCCAAGAACAATGAAGTCCAGGTAAAGTTTGGCATTTTCTACATCCAGTTCTCTCAGGATGGCCTCTGATTTTTGAAAGTGGCAGGTGTCATCTTTGTCACAATGCAGATCTTCTCGATCCAGCCCATAGATGGAGAGGATGACTCCTTCGAACCCATATCTGGAAAGAAGAAGGATGGATTACAAGAGAAAGTCCTGCTTAGAAGCACTCCAGCACTACAACCCCTGCGAGAGCTCAGCTGAAACACCGAGGGGTTCAACACTGTTCTGACACATCTGTCTTGGGGCACAGTTCTACCCCTGTTACAGTCAGGCACATCACATGTCACTGGCATTTTACGTAAGAGGAACAAGGGCAGAAGTTTTGCCTTTAACTGCTCCCAGTTAGGGCACAGGGCAATTTCTCCAAACAAAAATGTCAGATCAGAAAGCAGCCTAATTTCAGCTAATATTCAGAAACTCCCCATTTAAAAGTGACATCATTCATTCACTTTCTTTTCTTTTTTCTTTTTTTTTTTTTTAAATAAGCAACAGGGATACAATTAGGGCTTGAAGTCAGAAATATATTTAAACCAGCATCAATCTAGAACATCTCTTTTTCCCTCTGTGCACTAATGGTTTCACTGACAATGTTCCCAGCATTTGATTTTGCAAGCAGATAAACAATTATGTATCACATGCATATGGGATATCCCATGCATATGAAAGCTCCCTCTGCCTTCAGGACACCCCAAAAGGGCCAGGAAATGGTTTAAGGCCTCACCTTGAATTCCAGGTGTTAATTCAGGGGGTGCAGTCTCATTATCTTTGATAGGTCTCTGTGTAAGACCTTACTTGCCAACTGAGAGGATATTTTGGCCTGGGTTTTCTCAGTAACAGGGCAGCTTGGGCAGGGTGGGGAAAAGGAGGATGGGAAAATTCACCTCTCCTAATTTCAGCTATAAACATTTCAGTGTCTAGTCTAAACTATCCCTCCGTGCTAGCCTCCAGAGGTTTCCTGATGGGAATTGTCCCATCTTAAGATGGGTGTGTCAGACACAGACAGCATACAAGGTGCCTGTGGATCTTAAAGCAGTAGTTTAAATTAGAGGTGACACAAATCCCAAGCCTCTTGTGGCAGTGCTACTGGAAAACTTAAAACCAGGCCTTTATCCAACAAACCTAGCATACAGCAGTGTTTTACACAACATTTTCTTCCAAAATGAGATGCTGGCATCAATTTCTCAGTGGGGCATGTCCATATTCTTTCAGAAATTCACTATTGCAAAATCCAGGAAGATTTTCATGCTGTGCAATCCCACTGACTTCAAAGGGACTGACACGGACTCGTGGCCAGCAACCTGTTCCTATTTATTTCACAACATATACAACTTAAAATGCAGTGAGATAATGTGGTTTACATCACACTTATGTTTGTACTCTAAAAGAACATGCTGTGAACAGTCTTTTCGGCACCCAAAATAACCAACCAGCCAAGAAAAGGCAAACAAACAGCACTTCCAGATGGGAGGCTGAAGGCCTCCCTAGCAGTACCTGACATAGGAAATGTAGGACATCCACTGGAGGTATGTTGGGATGGTATCAAAGCTGACAAAAAACCCAGAGAACAGAAGAACTGGGATGGCAGTAACCGGGCCCACAAAAGTTGCCACCTGTGAAGAAAAGGAATGACAGTTTCTTGTCAGAAGGGAAAAAAAAAAATTAACTTGCTCTTCTAGTACTCTCAGGAGTAACTGTACTCCCCAAAATTATCACAGTTCAAAATACTAGAAAATTACCGGGTTTTTTTTCTTATGACATTTCTAGTGAGGACAAGGTGCTGTTAGTGGAGGAAAAGGGGTCCCTCTCCTCTTCCTGAACCTTTCTATTAGCTGACAGCACTGCTGTGCTGGGATCTGTCCTTTGAAGGACTTGAACCCACCAAGAAGTTTAGAGACCCAGATGGACACTGTGATTCCTTTGCTTCCCTGGATGTGAGACCCATCTTACAAATATTACCCTTTCTCCCCCTCTCCTGACTGAAGGCACACAGACCTCCCTCTTCACTAAATCCCACCTGAACAGCGGCTTCAGCTGGTCCTAAAACACTGTGAAGAGGATCAGGAACATCTCCAGCTGGGTGACTTCGGTGGGGATGACAGGCCATGACCAAACTCCAGCCTGTCCTCCCTACATCCCCTCCAGGAAAAGAGCCACGTAGGGATCTCTGGGAAGAGCCCAGGGATCACACAGTAAGGCTATGCTGGTCTCCACCGGGTAGCACAGGGTGGGAATCAGGTCTGCTACTGCAGAAACCTCGGCACATAAATGCATTCTGAGGTCAGAATCACAGCTCAGTTCTGCTGTGGAATGGTCACCTCAGCACATCTCCTGCCAGGAAGCAGAACGGAGTTCCATGGCCAGCTTCCAGTCATGCCAACAGCTGCTTCTCTCCCTCCCTTTGCAGAAGTTTGGGGTTTGGGCAAGCCTTTTCCTACCTTTCCTTCTACAGCTTTTTTGGATGTGTATGGAAGAACCTTCTCTTGAGCTACTGTGGCCAACCTTCACTTTGTAGGGACACAGAAATGCACCATCCACAGAAATGCAGTTTCCAGGACCTGCTCAGGCTGGGATGAACAGCAAGCGACAATCCACCCAAGCAGGGCCAGGAACAGGCCCATTCAGGTGGGGCAGGAGCTTCAGAGCCTCACATCCAGTGCATGTCTGTGCTCTTTTACACTGATGTCAGTGGGAAGCACCAAGAGCTCCACCAAGCCAAGGCAACTTTTTGCCTGTCACATCTCAACAAATCTCTTGGGGACACAGCAGCAGTGACAGGGAGCAGAGTGAGGAGACAGCAGAGCTCCTGTGAGACCACGAAACATCCTCAGTACCTGGAGGGATGTCGAGGCTGCACCTATGAGCAGGCCCAGTGACTGAGCCACCAGGGATGTCATGGTCCCCAGGGCTGCGAAGAGGACGAACCGGAGAGCGTCGGATGGCTGGGAAGTCATCCAGTACACAATGCTGCAGTAAGCCACAGGGAACATGATCTGCAAGGAGAGGCACTGGGAGTTAGTGCACCACAGCCAAAGATTCCCTGTTAACTCTTGAGTAAGGCAAAAACATGGGGAGTTCTAAAAAATCACGTGACAGGCATGTGATATCTATCTTTCTACTTGGGCATTTGAAACCAGATTCCACTCACTTACAGTCCCTCTCAATTCCCCTTCTGCAAACAAGCAAAGCTGGTCATCTGTTTATTAAAAGAGTATTGGGTCAGGTCTCAGTCTTGCACTCTTAGGGTGCTTCTGATTTGGCCCTGAAGCTTCAGCAGACACATATGGACAGTTTCTCCACTATTCCAATGGATAAAATACCAGGACTAATCTTCTTGGCAAATGGTCTTGTCATTAATGAACTTAAATGGTTTTTATTTTACTGAAGAATAGAGCATATACCTGGAAAGGAACATCAGCCATGGTTTTGGCGAGGTAATAGGCTTTCAGGCTGTACCAGTAGTTCAGGTGCTCTCTGAGAAACACTCCCATCTCCAGGGGAACTGCAGAGAACACGGATTATTAAATAAGATTGTCAGGGTGCAATGTTGTTGCACATAGTAACAACACGGTTTATCCATATCTGATCTTGCACGGCTGCAGTCCCCCAGCAGGACTGGAATTCTCAGGTCTTTGACAGAGCAGCAAAAGTTTCAGTGATTTGTAATGAAATGTAGGAGGTCAGCCCTAAGAGCTGACACTGTTCAGGACTACTCAGATGATCAGAACCTCCCTTAAAGAGGATTTTTCAACTAAAAGTGGTGTCAAACCTTAGAGCTTATTCCTTTTGGTCCAGCAGGGAATCCAAAGTAACAGCACTCCCGAAGGAAGTATGGAACAGTCCCTTCTGCAGGAGTTTGCTTGACACCACATGAATAAGCTGATTTTATGCAGGACTAGTGAATGACTTGGAAGTCCCAGAGAAACTATTCCATCCTCCATTAAGTCCAACCACAAGCTGAGGGGATGGTTGAGATGCACTGGGACGAGGGGGAGTTCCAGTCCAGGACTGTAACACTGCATTATCTGGGTTGAGAACCACTGGCAAAACTGGGGAGAGAGAAGTGCCACTGGCCAAGCCTGTCTCTGCTTGCCTCTACACAGCAGCACTTCTGTGGGTGCAGGGTTTATTGCCCCATCTGTCTTAGAAGCAGAAGCTCAAGTCAAACATTATTGTACACAAAATAGACCCATTCCAACACCCTCCCACCTTCCTGCAACCCCCTTCCCTGGGATGTAGCCCTGGCTGGTACTCACAGGTGAGGACAGTTGGCATGAGCGCAGCGAACATGAGGAACAACATGGAAAAAAAGAGGAAGCCGGAGTTGCTGAGGACTTTCTTGGCTTCGTTGCCGATGCCCAAGTAGAGCAGCCCAATGAGCAGCCCGATGCCAATGTGTGAGGTGATCCGCAGGTGTGTCAGGACCTGGGAGTAAGCAAAGAGAGGCATTTCTGGTCAGAAAGTGTGGGCTCAGAACCAACAGCAGTGCGGCTGAAATCAGAGAGGCAGACTGCAGGAAAGGAGCACTCATGTCCAGAAGAACTTATATGGAAGTCGTGGAATGGTTTGGGTTTGAAGGGGCCTTAAAGACCATCTAGTTCCAACCCCCCTGTGGGAAATGTTTGTTTCCCATTGGCTAAGAAAAACTGTGAGCTTCCCAGTTTCAATCAGAAACATGAACATTTCTTCCAGTAAATACAGAGAAAAACTGCAAATGCTGTAGCCTGAAATTTCACTGTCTTAGAATGTCATGGAGCCATTGGCTCTTCTTCATGAGGGGAAGGAGACTTTCTCTCTAAGACATAAATTTCCCCAGAGCAGAAGAGAAGCAGAAGAGGTATTTCAGACTTGTACAGACCAAACTAACTTAATCAGGCAAAAATTAGCTCTCTGTGCCTTCTCTGCAATACAGTATTCCCACAAGAGGCTTGGAAGAACAAAAGAAATAATAACATTAGGAACAACTGCAAGGCTTTAGAGCTGAGCAGGAAAAAAAAATCTTAAAAACAACACTGTTCTTCAATCTATGCATCAGAAAATAAGTTACAGTTTCCCTTGACCTTAATTCATTAACTTAATTAATCCTTGTTGACAAGTGCGCGATAAAAACAGCAAGGGAGAACAAGTTATGGCAAAAAAGCAAACTTTTTATCTACCCATTTTCTATTTGCAAAAATTAAGACTTTAAGTATTAACTTTACATCACACTGGAATTATTATCTCTGACATCCTGAATTTTCTGGAAAACCTAATTTTGTGACACATCAGTACAACTTCTCACTTGCTTTTCAATAGTATTAATAACTGTGTAAGGAACCTGGCAGCACAGGGGAGGTTTAAGCTTCAGGTTTTTAGGACAGGTGCTTCTGAGTCCTGTCAATCACAATGAAGATGGTACAGTTAACAGCAAGACTGAAAGATCAGTCTCTTCCCTTTGAAACGCTGGGATAATCTTCATGGATGGGCTGTTGGACGGGACCTTTGAGGTGTATTACACCACCTCACACCCAGACCTTTTGGCTACAAAAGTTATAAAGCCAGTCTTACCGAGTCCCTCATGATGGTGAGAAAAGTTCTTTTGAAGAGGATACAGAACTGGGTTAGGCAGCTGGCAGAGAAGCTGTGGCAGCCTTCTGTGGAGGAGGAATCCTGCCGAAACACATCACAGAATAAACTTCTTTCTTTGCAGTATCCTGCTCAGTTTTCATTCACAAAACCCCCCTCACATCAGCTGGATGTGCCCAGAAGGCTCCTCCACTGACCAAGGACTTGAACTCCCTCCCTCCCGCTCCAGCCCCAAGCCGTGCCCGTGAGTTGTGACACACGAAATACCTCTTCAGAGGGCCTGTGCCAGAGGAAGGGGTTCAGCTCGTTCTCCCCACCCACGTCTCTCTTGTAGTCCGTGTCACAAATCCTCTCCCGCACGGCCCGGACCAGGCGGCTGTTCTGGTCCCCGTATTCCCCTGATGCTACTTCCATAACTACAAAAACAGAAGGCCGAGTTACTGCTTTGCACTCCTGACCAGGTACAAGCCTCGCTCTCAGATCCCCTCGATTCTGCAGCACTGACAGAAAGAGAATTTTTATTTAAAACGGGCTTTAAAACGCCACATGCAAAATCCTATCTATACAGAAAAAAATTTAATTTAAATTCCATCAATCTTCAGAGAGGTCTCTTCATTCTGGAAGTCAAATGAGACATTTCAGAGGAAAGGCAGTGAATATTGGTAATAAAAAATGACAAAAGTCTGGTTTTGTAGTACTTACTACTTCTTTAGGATTAAGAAACAACACTGAAAAAACCCTCAACGCTCTTATCTGTGCAACACCTCACTGGTACTGCTCAAGATAAAAAAACCAAGCAGAATACTGCAGCCACTTTAAAAAGCCACTCATATTAGTTACTATGAAACATTAAAGAACATGCTTTATCTTTCACTTCCTGAACCTGGACTTCCACCAGAGAGAAATATTCACTAAATTGTACCACTAGATGGCATTCAAATTACTTAGGAGAAAAAAAATCTGATTAATTTTACTTTGAATTTTGGTTCATAGATGGACACACGCACATAAGAATATATGCACAGAAGTATAAACCACACCATTACCCTCAAGGTGCTAATCAAATACAAAATAAATGAAATAAACTACTCAAGCTGTCCTTACCAAAATCTGCCGGATTGTGGTAGGTTGGGCAATTCAACCCCAAATCTCTCAAGTAAGGGACTAGGTTTGTTACCTTCCCACGGTAAATGCATTGACCTTGACTTAAAACATAGAGCTGAGAAACAAGAAGACAAGAAAAAGAAAGAAGAAAAATGTGAAATAGTATCAAAATATTTGAACCTGTTGCTTTTATGACAGCAATCTATGGACTCAATAACATCTCCTTGTCCTTGTGGGAAGAACACCTTGGGAAGATCTGTCACCACTTGAAATTAACTTTGCATGGAATGACAACTAATGGAAAATTAAATGCCTAAAGTGTGAGTTCTGCACACATTGCCCCCAGCACTCCAAACACATTAACACAGAAACACACTAATTCCAGCTTTTGGCACATGCTGAAAATAGGCAAGGAACTGTAGAGCCAAGCCATCCAATTTCCACACATTATGGGTATTTTGGGCTGGGAGAGCAGGCTGGTGAATGCAGGAATGAAGGAGAGGTGGGACAGCACAGCAGTGGGAAACAGCGTGATCACTTTTGCTTTCAGCCACACTGCTGACTTTAAATAAACCTCCCTGCCAGACTGGCAATCTGCAAGAGCTTGTGCACCTATGGTGGTGTAGGTTTCCTCTCAGCTCTCATGGGTCTAATTTAAATCTAACAAAAGTAAATTTTTATCTAATCTAAACACACATGGTCCACACTCCATTGTTAAGTTGGAGAAAACTTCTCCAACTGACTTAATTTCAATATTTCAATTAATTTTGTTCTTCTTTTTTTTTTTCATGTGAATAAACTCTTTTGAATCTACACCTGTGTATGCAGGATGACAATATGTACCACCAACACTGCAGACACTGACACTGCAGCTCTCCTGCTTTTATGTCGCTCTAATTTACTTTACTGGCAGCCCGGTGCACAGGAGCAGTGGTGGGTGAAGGCATGAGAATCTCAACTCCAATAACCACGATTTCACAAACCTAACAGCCAGATTCTTTACAGACATTGCACATAAATAAAGGAAACAGGCAGAGGATTAGGGAAAAAACATAATAAAAAAAGGTATTTTGCTCTTATTTATTTACTTTCTTCAGTTGATTTGGAACCATCAACTAGAATTATTCCTGTTTTCACTTAGAGTGTAACCTTGAAAGCATGACCTGCCTAAGCTACACAAAAAGAGAAAGTTTGAGAGCAGTACCTGATCAAACAACTCGAACAGTTTTGCACTGGGCTGGTGAATCGTGCAGATGATGGACCTGCCACCCTGGGCTAAAGCCTTCATCAGAGACACAACCTGGAAGCATGATGCACTGTCCAAGCCACTGAATAAAAAGAAAGAAGTTTGTTATCCACAGGTCCACAGGCACCAGTCAGGACTAGCACATGTATTTGCTACTTGGTCCCTCATTATTATCCTTTTACAAATTTTCTCTGCAGCGGTTTAATTTTATCATATGCCAACCTTATGCTTGTATTTCTCCATCAGGCTTTTAATTAAGTTGGAAGCATGCCTGAGAATGAAAAAGAGTGTTCTCAAAGCTGCCTTAAGGGACTTCTACATTTTAGGACTGCAGATTTAAATGCTCCCAACTTTAATGAATAGATACATATTCATAGCTTTCCCAGCCTCCCCCTAGACTGATCACATTCATTACCAAAAGTCACATTTTAAAATGTTTATATTCATGCTGTCTTTGCTTGAAAAACAAAATTGATGCCACAATTTGAAAATATTTTCCAATCTCTCTTCCTTCCAGCTGCAGTTTGTGTCTCCTTTAAATACTATTTATAGTCCCATGGTCCAGCAGTTACAGCAGTGACCCAAGGCACCAAGTACCCAAATCAAATTATTTCTTGTGGCCTTATTCAGCGCTTACAGGCAACACAAAATGAGCCTTTTCCAAGGACTTAAAGAGATGAATAACTTTTCTGCAGCGCTGTTCTACTGCACAAAGCCTGTATTTGCCTATCTTTAATTTTGGGCCTGGAAGTACCTGGTTGGTTCATCGAAGAACATGACAGGAGGATTGTTCACCAGCTCCAGAGCAATGGCAAGACGCTTTCTCTGGCCTCCAGAGAGACTCCCAGTCCTCGTATTGGCACATGTCAGCAAACCCAGGGCTGTCAGGATTTCCTTCACCTGGAGGGAAGAGAACATTCCATGCTGTTTGCACAAAAAAACCCCCAGCCTCTTCACTCCTTTTCATGGAGTTCGTGAACCAGCTCATGACTGTTTCATCACCCACACCCTGGAGCCTTTTTCCATCTAATGTAGCATTTATTACGTTAAGTGCCAACAGTCTACCATTTACTGTTTTGATCCAAATTCTACTTGTTTGTCCTCCGTGGCCTCAGTCAGAAAAGAGGTGAAAAAGGAGTGGAAATCAGTTCTTCTGCAGCTGTGTATTTATGGATATGGCACCGACATCAAAAGAGCTTTGCAGCATGTGAGGGGTTATTCCAGAGTGAAACCAAGCAGCTTCTTTCAACAGAACTCTGAGGCTGTATCTACAAGGGACTCTAACAAAAATCAGCAGTTTCTATAGAGCAATGACCTGCTTTATCTCATCTGTCCTTCACAGTCTCCTCTTTAAAGTGCAGCCATTGATTTTAAGTGTTTTCATTCCTCTCAGAGTCAATTCAGTTTTCACAGGTATTCTCAGATATTTGGGATTTCCTCAGGGCACAGCCTCAGGAAGGGCACAGCGTGTCCCAGGGTTTTTGGAGCAAAAGGAGAACAATCCCAGACACTGTGAATTTTTCTGTTTCAGTGACTGTAGGTCTGGTCTGGTAATAAGGGAAATAGTTCTACGGGATCAGTTAAAGCAAGGGCATAAAATTGAGTGAATCCAGACTACACTGCTCACGCAATTAAAAAACTCTACCACTTCAAAGGTAGAAAGCAGCCCAGACATTTAAACTTCACTGAAGTATAGGAAACAGAGCCCATCACTTTTGAAAGTATCAACTGCTTGGATGGAGGGAGTTTTCCAGAAAAGGTGGCTGACCTGGTGAAAATTGCTGAGACCAACCAGGGCCTGACCCTTTGCTTGCCCTGATTTTGATTTCCAGGAGTTACCTGTCCCAGTGAGAGGCAGTAAAAAAAAAGAACAGACCCCACTAACCCTTGTTCTCAGCCCAAATCTCATTCCTTTATCTCTAGGAAGGATGCACAGGACCCAGGCAGAACAAGCAAGGTCAACTAGAAACATAAACTGTGGTTCACTGGAGGTTTTTCACTTGTCCCTGCTTTGAACAAGAGCCTGTAATCCTGCCAGCACAAGTTCATAAATTAGTAACGTTTATCTGTGATAAACATTTATGCTCTGATTTACAACAATAAAATGAAAGATCTTCTCCTGCACAGGCCAGTAACACTAACCAGAAAAGCCTTCTAACATGTGTTGAATAAACACAGCACAGTTTGTATCTCAAAGAGCTGTTTGTAATTACAGTGACAGTGTGAACAAGTGAATTAACTTGCTTGGCCTAACTTTATTAAAGTGTAAGTGAACCAAGACTTCCATAGTATAACTAAATTACCAGCTGTTTCCAAACAAATTTATTTTCCAGTAAAAAAAAAAATTGTGTTTAGTAAATGTACGTTGATTCCTGTAAGTTTCCTTCTCTGATTTTCAAGGATTCTTTTGAGTCTGAAGAAATGCCCATTGCTCCAATTTGGGAATAATTACAGGCAAAGGACAGTCACACAAACAGATGCTCTACCTAGGAAGTTGTCATCGTTTTCACATTTCAGGAAATGTGTGTACTTTTCCCCACGGATGGGTGAGAGGAACACACTTCCTACTGCAGGTCCAGCTGGGTGATTCATCTCACCACACACGAGATGCCTGAGCCCTCAGACAGGCACATAAGAGAATCTAAGGTGCTAAGGTACATTAAGAGGAATCCTGCAAAACCGGTGAATTTAGTTCAGTAAATCTTTTCCAATTTTGCAGCCTCATACGGAAGGCAGCTTTCATGGAGACTGCAGTAAACATTCCCTCCTAATGACACATGTCAACTTTGAGGCTATGATTTACTGTGTCATTACAAGCCCACTGCAGTTCATTATCAGATGAAAAATGTCTGCTTTACAGAGCTCACTTCATGGCTCTTCGGCATCCCCCAAATTCTAACCTGACAGACAGTGTACATACCATTTCTCTCCTCCCTTCATCCTTCTCTTGAAGTTTCAGATGAGCAGATACCTGGAATGCACAACAGTGGAATTTGATTTTGAGCTGGTCTGGAGCACAACCAGCAGTTACAGCAGATGTCTCAGGACCAACACTCCAACAAAACATTTAAACAACTTCTTGCAACCCAGTCAGAAAGTCTGGAGTTGAACTATAATGTTCCAGTCACAAACACCACATTTGCCTGTGCAGTA
Organism: Atrichornis clamosus; assembly: GCA_013400975.1. NCBI lineage: Eukaryota > Metazoa > Chordata > Aves > Passeriformes > Menuridae > Atrichornis > Atrichornis clamosus. The sequence goes on from WBMZ01003881.1 coordinate 98,463, forward strand.
AATAACTGAGTGTAATTTGATTTAAGTAAAGCACGTGACAAAAAGCATATTAGAAAAAAAGGCCATTCTGCAAGTCAAAGAGCTGGAGAGGAAGATGAGACAGCCACGTATTTTGCACATGCAATAACTTCCCAGGCAACACTGGAAACAGACTTTATTTGTGCTTCATCCATATCATAACTGATCTCTGCCATTCTCCACGATGCAAACAAGTGAGTACAGAAATAAATAATCTTGTGAAAGATGTCATCTGCTGCCCTGAGAGGCAGCTCCACAAAACATCATGATTAACCTTTATTAAAAGCAATTAAACTGTTAAGTAATTATTTTTGTCAGAGCCTTGATTGATTAATTTAGACAGCAAGTGTAATCTGGGCCCAATTCTGCAAAAGTGGTCCTGTGGGATTCTGACTAAAACACTCAAGTAAACAAAAGAGAAGAAAAACTTCCCCACAGAAAATATTCTTTGCAGATAATTAGCCACATAAAAACTGGGGTGATTTCTTCTGGCCTTAAAATTCGTGAATTGATGCCAGCACACAGGGTCAGCAACCTTAGCCTTATTTTGAGAACAACCTCTGACAAAAACTGGCTCATTTCTCCAGCAGAGCTACAGATACTTCCAGAGTAACTGGTCAAGTTGGCAATTCATAAACCTCTTGATGCTATGGAAAATAGTAAGAAGAATTTACGTTAACTGCACACCTTGGACTTATTCTGTTCCTGTTGTTTTCCCATGAAGAAATGAAAGAGATTTTATACAATGCCTTTACTTAAAAAAAAGCACAAAAGAGTAGAAATGGCAGAGAGATCACACTGAAGTGTAAATAATAATTTGCAGTCAGAAGATGGAAAATGGGGAGAAAGAGAGAGAGAGATGAGGTTACTCATCCACCAGCCAAGCAAACAGATGGTCCCTATGAAGGCTCATTTGTGAAGAATTTCAGGTTCCATTCTAGGAGAGCTAAGGAGCAGACACTTAGATCTCCTTCCAAATCATAATGCTGGGCACAAATTGGAAATTATTAAGCTAAAGAAGCTCAGACAATCCCTGGAAGCATGAGCCTGAAATGGAATTCAAGGCATCATCAAAGTCCAAGCACTTTCATGGAGCAGGATCAGAGATAACGGCTTGTGGCACTGCCAGGAGTAACAACACGTGCACAACACACACAGAGGTTTTTTTTTCCATTTTCTCCTGCTCAAATAAATTAGACCAAGAAGCAAAGCTCACCATCATAGCTTCCTGGACAGTGAGGTGAGGAAGGAGCATGTCATCCTGCATGATGTAACAGGAGACTTTGCGGAATGAGCGCAGGTCACGAGGCTGCCCATTGATGAGGATTTCTCCTTTCATTCCTGTCTCTCTGAAACAAAACAAAACAACCAGAGGTGAATCCTGCCTTCACTTGTGCTGCCACATGACTGAGCACGTGGAAGTCTTAGGTAATTATTGGCACTATGAAATGAAACTGATAGAGTGGACAGAAATTAATTTATCTCGTGGTTATGCTCCCTTTCATACAAAGCTTCATGCAATATTTCTGGAAGTTTTATTCAAAGGTTAGTGCAAAATGTGTGCTGTCTTACATGAATGTCTGGAAAAATATTATGACATTAAAGTAGGCGTTTTTTTAAGGTTTCTCTATCCTGTTCCTTATGCCCCAAATGACAACAGGACAGAGACACTTTGTATTTGGCCTTACAAGAGGGGGATTTAGAAAGATGAAGCACAGTCACTTCAGTCATTGCACTTTGGTCAAGAAGACATCAACATTATGAAGTGGTGACTAAAAAGGGTAGATTTTTCAAGTGTTTATAAAATGTGATTTAAAAAACATCACAGACATAAGACACTGAGTCAGATTTGTTACACAGCCAAAAAAGGAGAATTTCTTTGTGTGTGTGTGTTTAGGATTTTAAATTGCTTCTTATTTTTGGATCAGACCTGCTAAGAGATAAATCCCAAGTGACCAGAACAGGACATACAGAAAAAATATAAGCAATAAGAATCTAATTCAAAATCTTTGAAATGCCTGTTTTCAACAAACTCTGGGCTAAGATTTCTTCTGCTGTTGTCTCCAAGGAGCCTTCAGGCTCTGTGATCTTAATTTGGGATTTTCATTGGTACTGACCTGTATCCTGCCAGAATATTCATAAGCGTTGACTTCCCAGCTCCGGAAGGACCCATAATTGCAACGAGTTCTCCACTGCTAAACTTCCCTGAAATTCCTTTCAAAAGGGTCTTATAACCTGAAAGAAGAAAGAAAAGTTCACTGAGCCCTTAACACTCACATCTGGAGAGAGCAGAAGTTCACTTCCACTGAACACTGATGACAAACAGGCATTAGCAGGCACCTCCTGAGAGGCTGATGCCAACCTCAGCACGCTGCAAGAACTATCAAAAATAGCTGGCCAGGGCCAAACTGTGAGTGGGCAGCAGCTGCCTCCCATGACACAAGTGGTGTGGTGGGATGACAGCGTCACACACTCCTGGTTCACTCCAGGACGATTTTCAAACAGGGCTATGAAGCCTTGCTGCCATTTCCTAAGTGTCCTCTCAGAGTATTCCACCAGGATGCTGTTAAAATGTCCAGTACTCCACAGCTGACATGACTCCACACTCCTGGAACAGACTGCCCTGCAATCACTGCAGCTTCAGTGCCAAAATTCTGCCCTCTCACCAAAATAACAACTCCTCAGAGAGAGTAACAGCTGAGATCTCAAAGCCCTTTGCCTTTGTCCATTCCCCACTAAAAGAGGTATGACAAGAAACAAAAGCAGACACACAAACCAGCTACATTCTCTTACAAGGACTCTCTTACCACAAGGACTAAAAGCTTGTCTAGACAGGGAGACTGACCACAATAACTCTGTAGAAACAGTTTAGAGGGAAATACTTATTCTAGATTAAGAACATGCAGGTTTTTTTCTTATTTAGATTAATCCATTTCAAAACATCATGCCACAACAATTACATCCTCAGGCAAAGATGTTCTAGAGTAACACCACCACCTCCCTCAAATATTTCAATTTATTTCGGAGTTAATTATCTTTTGCCAGTAAACTTTTATTTAAAGCCTGAACTCCATGTTACTCTAGGTGTAAGCAAACCGCGCTACAATGAGAATTCTGGATTTGGACATGTTGCATCCACCTTGCCCTGCATGATTCCCATGTTGAGGCATAAGAACTGTATGGGGAGGATGGAGAGAGCCCTGACCAGCATTTAAACTTTTCAAGATCTCTTTCCCTTTTATTTTTTTGCTTGCTTACTTTACTTTAATTACCAGTGCTTTACGTTAAAACTTTTAATAATAAAAAACCCACTAAGTAGGGTGTCATAAACCAATCTCACATGTTGACAATGTTTATGTAGTTCAATTAAAACCAAAACAGAAGGGTGAAAAATCCATTTACATGCAGAGTTAGGATTTGGCAATCCATTCTGCCACACTGGTGGATATGCAGGCCAAATGCATATTCCACATGAAAACTATCCCAGTCCTCTGATTGTTAGCACAGGCTGTAGCTGGAACATGGAAATGCTGTAAAAAATCACATTGTCTGTAAGCTCCTAAAAAAGAAGAACAGTGGGTTATCTTCTTCTGAGTTTTCTTTTTTCCTAACTTCATAATTTATTTTCCTTTCATCTCCACTTAGTATCCTCTTTACATTTGCTTCTTGTCTCCAGTCTCAGTTCACACTCCTTCCAGGCCACAGAGAGCAAACTCTGCACCAAAAACATTGTCATGCTGCTGTGTCCCAAATCCACAACAAATCCTCTTCCCTGAGTGTACCCCAGCCCAGGGGGAATGCAGGAGCCACAAAAACCCTCTAGAAATATCTGATCCTACTGTTTTCATGGCAAATGTCTTAGAAAATGGAATTGACTAAATGTATCAAAATAACCATTTTCTCAAGAGCCTTTTTCTTAAACAGGCCGGGAATTTTTCACTATAAACCTTGCCCTGGACCTAAAGGAAGCAACTTGTTTGGAAGCTACGAGGTAGCATGGGTATGAAAACAGCAGTGTATTCACACTGCCTGTTCAAGTCCTGAAAACAAGAGCAAGGACAATCTATCAAAAGAAACAGCTTTTTCCAAAAGAGAGATTCATGGCACCCCTACAAGGTCAACCAGCTTGTCCTTCACACCAGTGTCACCATCCACATCAGCATCTGAAGGGAAAGTGCAAGGAGCAATCAGACCTTTCAGACATGACAATATTTAATAAATAGGATCTGCAGAGAAAAAGTCCTCCATTCTATCCCTTCAGTGTAATGAGAGCCAGCTCCCTCCCCAGCCTGTTAAACCTGTAAGGGACTCAAAACATTAGACTGTACCCCCAATTATTTGCATTATGCACCCAGGCAGGAAATACTGCACAAACTTTCAAGGAAGGATAAAAAATTTGTACTGCCATCAATGAGGGAGATGTAATCTAAAACACAGACTCATCAGCATGTAGTAACATAAATACCATTACCTAAAACTTAAACCTTCCCTCTCACTACCTGTGACTGTGAGATTTAACATTATATACACTAAAGTCACTTTTTCAAAGTTCCACATGCAGTATCTTCATCCTCATGACCTGCATGCGTTTCTGCCCCTCTGATGAAGGTTTCCATTTCAAGTGTCCTGCACACAATGTTAAATCAGAGCAGGACACATCACAGAGTCACAGAATCAGGTAGCAAAAGACCTCCAAGGTCATGAAGTCCAAGCTTTGACTGATCACCACCCTGTCAACCAGACCAAAACACTGAGTGCCATGTCCAGCTGTTTCTGGAACACCTCCAGGGGTGGTGACTCCAACACCTCCCTGGATAGTCCATTCCAAAGCTTGACAGCCCTTTCCATGAAGAAATTATTCCTGAAATTCTCAGCAAGTCATTTGCAGTACAGTAGAGAAATATGCTTTAAGAAGAAATTTTTAAAAATCCCCAAAACTATGAATTTTAGATTAGGATCCCAATCCCTGGCATTTTAAGTTGCTACAAACTCAAACCCATCTCTTCTTTTGACTGGAAGCGCATAATAAGCTTTTCTAATACAAAGGTTAATTTAGCAAGCCCACAAAAAGATTTGACACTGTGGCAGTAGTGTGGTGCCCCAGTATAATCCTTTATAAGGAATTAAAGTCCCTAAGTAACCACAGTCTTCCCTTTCAGAATATCGAGGCTAATCTTCAACTGAATCAGTTGACCTAAAACTTCTATATCGGGCCACATGTCTTTCACAAGAAACAGATTATGCATTTGGAGGGGATTGTATTCTCACAGTACAGGGACTGTTTCACGCCCATCTGCCATATATCAGGAATTCCTCAGTGCCTTCGACCCCTGGCCCACCTCGTTTTCCTTAGTCCACGATCCCTGCAGCAAGGAGTTTTGGTGGAGTTTAATAGAAGGCTGAACCTCAAAGCCAACTCACCCCGAGGTGGTTGCATATCATGGGCCATCCAGTTCCAGCACCACAGCAGCTGTCTCCCTTTGGGCTGCACTCTACATCAAGAACTAGTTTGGCATTGTGACTTCCTTGTTTTCATTTCTCTTAAAGCTGTTTCAATTTCCAATGGAAAAGAGCTGGAATCTTTCAGTTTTCCAATGTCCCCTCCTGAAGTTACTGTGACAATGCCCTTAAAAATATATATTTAGGGGCTGGTAACTGTGGGAATCTTGGTATCACTTTCAAGAACTACTTAAAGTTTGTCATTAACACACCAGCACAGACCAGAAAAACCCTCAGCAACCTTCGCAGCCTAACCCACTACAAACAGAATACAGAAGTAAGAAAACAAACCTGATATGGGAAATTCAAGCGATGCAAAATTTTTTGGTCTTAATTTCACCTCCTGTTGCATTCCAGAGTTCAAATGCTTTTCCTGAGAAGCAGAATGTGTTTTGTTTTGCCCTGTTAGGATCTCCCATGAAAGCAGACGTGAGGCACTGTGATATTAGATCTGACTCACAGCCAGAACTGCCTGACTGGCCTGACCAGACCCCCATTCCAGAGGTGGAATTCCCTCCCTGCCTGGCAGCAGCACAAAGCCCACAGCAGCCCCTTCTTTAATGAGTGGACACAGCACGACCTCATGCCTCTGATGCAGATTCTAAGGGAGCTCTCCTTGCTCAAATCAACAGAAATTTTGCTAATGGATTCGGCAAGGGAGGAACATATTGATGATTTCATCTGACTCCTCATGGGTTTTACAAAGACTTATGGGGAAATGCGGCTTTACCGTTCCCACAGAAATGATGATTCATGTGGGAAGAAGCAAACCATCCTCTCCTCATCCTCAGGGTAGGAGCACACACCTCAGAACGTGTCTGAATCAACACCAATAAAACCATAACCAAAGCTCACTCCTACCTTACAGCGAATTTCCTCAGGTAAATACCATCTCTAGGTTTTTGACCAAAATGCTTCATTCATTTGCATTTCCCTGCCAGTAATAAAGTCAATTGTTACTCAGAGAAATGTCACACAGACTCGTGGAAGTTTCTAGGTGTTGTAACCTACTTCTGCCTCCATCAACAGGCACCAAGACCCCGTCTCAGGTCCCGGGTGAGCACAGCAGGCTTTCCCTGCTTGCTGCAATTAGAGCAGGGTTTGCCCTTCCCAGTGTATTTGAACTGTTTCTCTTTCATCACAAACTCTTCTGGAGGCAGGAAATCGCTGCTGGTGCCCTGCAAGTGCCACTGGCCTGGAACGGCTCAGAGGTTTCACAGAACACTGACTAAAGCGAAAGGCAACACAGGAAATTTCAACCCAAACAGCACCAAGTTTGGCAAAACTATAAACAACTGGAAACTGAGACACAAAGAAATCAGCACCTGGCACTTAAAAATCAAAACCAGAGACATCATAACCTGCTCTTTCCACACTCCCTGCCAGGTAGAAGTGCAGCATATTTTTATTAAGAAAAAAAAAATTATACAAGGACTGTATTTCTGTGGTGCTTTTTCAGACAGGATGTGATGTATTCCCACTGAGAAATATCCAGCTGGAAATACAGAAGACACCTGTGCCAAGTACTGCATCACTAACCTGCCTTACTTCAATACCTTCAACAAGTAACACACCTTTTGGACAGCAATTTAAATTTCTATACACTAATTTGTTCTCTTGCAGTACTATCAGCCAAATTGTTTCTTAAATCATGACAAGAAACTGTAGCAGTTTTGTGTCACTGTATAATGACCCATTAAAGAAACTCCATTGTTATTTTCCTATCCTAAAATGTATAGGCTCAACTCTCATCTCATTTCCTCTTGTATCAATTTAAAACAAAAACAAACTTATGCTGAAGTCCAGGGAATTCTCCAACACAAAAGTGGAATAAGGGAAAGTGGAATCAAGGTGCCACATCTACATCTTTCCCCATGAGACAGAAGTAAGGAGTTCTCCTAGTAAGGAAAAATGCTCCTAGAAAATTCCTGACCTTAACTGCTGCCCCTGAGATCCACCACAGGCACAACTCGATGGCTAAAGGCCATTCCCTGGATTTTGTGCTGGACAACAACTGCACAAGTAAGGGAAAAACAGGCTAACTTGGTCCCATATCGTACTAAAGGGAGAGTTAGTGACTCATGGCTGACAGAAAGACCTTGCAGAAGCCCACCCAGATGCTGAAAACAGCCTCATGTGACCTGTCAGACATTTCATTTTTAGACTCTTTAGATTTATATCAGAAAACTGAACAGCTGGGGAAAACTGGCAGAAACTCCACAGAGAAGCACAAGATGAGAAACACACACAGAGATAACAGCTCAAGGCCAGATTTAGAAACATTTGGACATGTAATAAAACGTTAGCTAGGCAACATTTTTCTTCATCATTTTTACATCATCATTTTCCACACACCCAGGTGTAAATATGCCAACAAAAAATGCTCTTGTCTGCTCCTTCACAAGCTATTACTCACTTTCTGTATCTCAGCCCTTTCTCACTCCTGAGAAGAAGAACTCCTGTTTAGTAGCAGACACTACACCTTTATCTGTTTATTAATAGAGACTACACCTTTATCTAGCAAGAGTTTTAGCCCTGTGGGACAGAGGTAGGAAAGGAGTGGCTGTAGAGAGGTTTATGTGAACTGCCTGGAGAAAGTTAACCCATATTGCCATCCAATGAGTCTCTCTGGTTTTTTGCTTTGTTTTAGTACAAAATGAAAGTTAAATCACTTTCCAGTGATAAGATGAAATAACTTGGGGCTTTTCACCTAAATTAATGTTAGATCAAAGGCAGGGTGTTTCCCTGAGCTGGCAAATAGTCAGGGAGATGTCTGCCATATATTTCTAATTCTGCCTTAACCAGCCAGGGCACTGTGTTCCCCACCCACTACTTGAGTACAGAACACTTTCCTCTTAGTGCTATCAACAGGGTCTCTTTAATGTTTTAGTTTGTAAATTCTCAGTTGAAAGGGATTATCTGTATCAGTTGACGATTATTTAAATAATTTGAATTTTTAAAACCCTTTTGATGGGGATTATTTAAATGGACATTTCTTTCCCAAGCTCCACAATGAGTTCAAACAAGCTTAACTTAGAGTGAATTAGAGGTATGGAAACTTGGGAAGAAAAAAAGGCACCTTTTAACTTCCAGAAAATGTGAGGGACATAAAAAACTTTCCTGACAAGCAGAGTGAAAAAATATATTGCTTTAATAACAAGAACCTTTCTAATTGTATATTGGCCTGAACTTTACCTCCATAAAGCCTGGAGGGGCAAAGCCACACTAGAAATAATAAACATGTTTAAGGTAACTGTCTACCAAATAAAACCTATATGTGAACTCATATGTCATTGGTTCATGACTTCTACCATCCATTTTGTATCACAAGTGAATAAACCTGTTCATGAATCATTTTTCCACTCTAGTTTTAGAATCAACACATCCACATATTTCTGTTCTGTTCACACGTCTCTCTTGGGGACATTGAACAATAGGATTTTCCATTGTCTAAGCTCTGAGCCCTGCTTTAGGACAATTAAGGGAATTTGCAATTGTAATGTATTCTTGTACCTTGCCTCAGAGAAACGACCTTCGTTATGTAAATGTCTACAAAACAGCATGCCAGGCACCAAAACATCAGGACAGAAAGGGCAGAAGAGCTAAGTGAGTGCTCGAAGGAACCAAATCAAGTTCCTCTGCCTCACAGTTCGTTCCAACTCAGAAATGAGGAACTCGTTCCTCTCAACCTAAAATAATAAGTCTTTCAAGCTTTAAAACAAAACAAAACAAAAAAACCCAACCAAACAAACAAAAAATCCCCCTGTGGGCAGCAAAGCTCTTTCTTTGTAGTGGACTAAACTGCATTTCTTAATATAGCCCACAGCCAGGCCTTCTTAAACATATTGCTCCTGATCCACAGCCGATTTCCCACTTAGCGGTCATGGGGCAGATTAGTCGTAACTCAGATGGAGAGCTTAGCCCGTGCTCCCAGAGAGGCTTGGAGAGTTCCATCTACCTAATTTTACACATCTGAATGTCTGATGCTTAACCTAAATTCATTTTTAGGGCCCATAAATTATCAATCTACTTATTTTGCATTCCTATCCTGGGAAGGGATAAATACCCCTTCCGGAAGTGCCTCTCTCTTAACTATAGTGGGAGTTTAGGACAATTCGCTCGGGTAAGACAACAAACCTCTCGATGGTGTGAGAAATCCCATCCACTGACAAGCAAATTGTGGCTGATTTTAGTATCAGTCACAAATAAAATAGGTATCAAGACCTTTTTTTGTGGTTTTGAATGTCAGTTTGAGCGTGGTCCCTCATTTGCTTGCACAATTGCAGCAATTAAGCACATCAATTGCACCCTCCAAATCTTCAGGTTGGATTGAAACTCCACACCTTCAAATGCTTCCTAGGAATTCATCAAGAAGTTCAGGTTGTACAAACAGATCAGACACTGTGTTTTTACCGTATCTTTAGTTGATGGCACTTACTTTGCACTCTGGTAACCGGGGTCAGTTCACACAGTTTTTCTTCAAGCTATCCACTAACTCAAGCACACAGCACTGTATTGGTAGCACTGGATTCAAACTTAACCAGAAGATCTCAAAGCCTGAAAAATCTGAATGTGTTTTGGAAGATGAGATGTTAATCAAAAGCTAAATGTTTGAGAAGAGACTTTAAAGCAGGTTTTGAATTTCGTTTGTACGAATGCCTAACGTTTGACACCGGTGCACTTCCTTTGTGCTGAACAGCTCACTTCCTTCTGTGGCAAGTCAGAAAAACATGCAGTAAACTGGAGCCTAAAGAGCCACAGTGAGCCCCCAAGCCAAGATTTATGACACAAAATCGCCAGTTGCTGTAGGTCGTGTTGTATAATAGGAGCATGAGAAAATGGCAAACCAGGCAAGAAACCGAGTTCTAGCACAGGGAGAATCTTTAACCAAGCTGCAGAACATAAAGAATCTGAAACGTCCTTTTAATTTCATTGTTCTCTCAGATCCCTGGACTAGATATTAAACTTATGCAAGACACTGGATGTGACAGTTCACATTGTGCAGTCAAACAAAAAAAGCCCTGACTAAGTAAAGATTCCACTGCTTTGAAACTTTGAAATAAGAGTTATGTGCACCATGCTCTTTCTCTATTATCCTGGCTGCTCATCACATTATTTTAGTATCTGAATACTGCTCTTCTTCAGAATAACTAATGAAATATGACACTCTGTTAGGCTTGGAAACTCTGCAAGCCCCTAATTTTGTATTTGAAGGTTTAATAGACCATATAATCCCAGTCCCCTTGTCTGGAGAACCCACACCTCCAAGGGACAGAAAACTGAAGTGTTTGCAGGTGGACACAGAATTCACAGACTTTCTTGAGGTGGGTTCCTCCAGCAGTAGTGGGGGAGCAGAGGAAGTGTCAGCAATACCCTGGGCAAACCTCTTCCTCCTGCACTACTCATTACACCTCCCCACTGTGCTGGGAGATGGGTGAGTTTGTGCCAGCCCCCTTTAATGCCATGTTTTTCGTGGTTATAACCAGGGCAAAAGCATCTTAGTAACCTGCATTTCCTTGTATTCACCTTTTCTGTGTATTCACCTTTTCTTCCCCTTTATTTGGTCCTACAGCACAGTTACAGCCTTCTAATGGGTTTTACAGGATGATTACCATTATATGATTTTTTAAAAAATTATTATTATTATCATCATCATGACACATCCACATAAAGGTTCAGTTCTTGCTGGTTTTTTTGTTGAATGTTTCTGCCTGAGAGAGTTAAAGCTGAGTCTCTTCCCTCCACAGGCACATGAAGCCATATGCCTGCAACTGGGGATAGAGAATGACAATTAAATAGGTCAATGAACGAAAGTAACCTTCAAACACGAATGCAAATAAATCTCTACTTGCAGCAAGACCTGATGGCTCCAGAAGCAGTATTTACATGTTGAAGCATTTGGAGATCTGGGGCATAGCTTGTATTTCTCCTGCACAGAAAATAGCTACCCTAATTTTTCTTCAACCCTTAGGAAATATGAAAAGGGGGGGGAAAAAAAAAGTATGAATGATGCACAGCTTCATCTTTCTTCTGAATCTAGTAGAATTGTCTTTTCTAAGCAATACCCACAGCCTAATCCTTGTTTGATAATTGCTTTTTGCAGCCTTTTTTTTAATTGCCTTTGTTTCTGTCACTGAGGCGCGCAGGAAAGGTCTTTCCTGACAAAAGAAAAGCCAACCCAATTTGAAATGAAAGGCTGACACATTCCCTCGAATGACAAACCCAAGTCACGAGCCTGATACACTTTGAGATGAAAGCTGTTTACGTATGACAATCAGGCAGAAAGCAATTTCTCATAATTGCAGTACCTTTATACCTCAAAGTACAAATAGTATTATTCACAGTCTTACAAACAAATAAAACCAGAACACTCCCCAACATCCCTTTCCTTTCAAAACAAAAAAAAGTCTTAAAGTAGGAGATATTCCAAAATACCCTCGCAGCTGTTCTGAACTGAACTGCCCCATCTGCCTTCACTTCCACGTGTGGATCCAGCTGGGTCACCCTGCAACAAGGGAGACAGAAAGCCTTCCTCCCTCCGAGAACGCTGCTCTGGGTCTCCTGTGTTGATGTTCAGAGGCATCCTTTACTGTTGCTCTCTCCTGTCCTCCTCCCAGCCTCTCCCCACCCACATGTGTGCCCAGAGCAAGAGAGTGGGAAAGGAAAAAAAGGAAAAGTAGCATTTTGTCTCTTTCCTCCTACCCGCCTGTGCAAGGGCTAGAGAGGCAGCCCTGGGGCTTTCCGGAGTTACAGCAGAAGCAGCTGAAGTTATTTAGCACCCCCTCCTTCCAAACTGGGCCTCATGGCAATACCTGGTCTGAAGAGCTTGGTGCACAAAGAAAAGCCTCCCCTAATATTTCTTTACATCTTCATCACAAACTCTGGGTTAAACCGGAATGTGGTGAAATGTCTCCTGTAAACTGCATAGGAAAAACCCCCCACACCTTTTCCCAGATCATTAGAAACAAGAGTTGTTGTCTAAAACAGACTTCTGCGATGATTCACATGCTCACAAGTCAACACTTTGTCCCTAGCCCTTACAGACATGAGGAGAGATATTTCCTGGATTTTGAAAAATGTTTTTAGTCATGGCCACTGCAATTTAAAAGCTGCCAGAGTGTCTGATGTTAATTAAAAAATCACAGTTCACTAGTCAGTTTAGGTAACTCAAAATATTACATTTGACCCCAAACAATTCCATTTTTTCACATCAGTCTTACTCAACTGCACTAGTGATGACAGGAAGAAGACTCCTCTGAAGAACAGGCAATCCTGGCCATCCAACCTTCTGAACAACTCCTGCACATCCTTCCCCTGCCTCTTCCCACCCTCTCAAACCAATTCTGCACTGCAAACTGCAAGATACACTTCCATCCCCTCACGTTCCCACTGCTCCTGTCCCACTCTCTCCCACAAGCAGGTGAGGAACACTCGGAGCCAGGAGGAAACACACTCAGGGTGAATACCAGTGAATGCTAAACTCATGCACTGACTCTTTAATCCTACTCCACACGCCCAGGAGCAGAGACATGGACACAAACTCCAGTGATGGGCCTCCAAACCTGGCAGAGCTCCGTGAGCGGGAGTCACGTTCGGGAGAAGGGCTGAGGCTGAGGCAGCCCCGGCAGCAGCAGGACATCCCTGCTCCCTGCCATATGGACAGCTGGGGCACGTGTCCTGGGAGACTTCTATTTTCAGAAACAGCCATACTGATTCTGATCATTTCTCCTCCAAAATCTCAAGGCTTTAACGAAACAGAAACACGGGATAATGTATTTACTTTATTTCAGCACTAATCTAGTAACGGATAGAACCTGTGATCCTGCATGTAAAAATAAAGGAAAACCTGAAGCGTGTGCAGAAATAAACCCTGGATTACCTCCAGTTCTCACATTTTACTTAGAACAACTGTGTTTTTATCTCTCTTCTAGAATATTTACACTAATGAAGTTGCCCAAAGTAAAATACTTCTTGTTTTCAGCAAACTAAATATAAAGTCCTCTAAACACCACTGAAGTAATTATCATCTTCTCTAGCATGTCAGTACTGAATATGTTACAAACAAAACCCACTGCACAGGGCACTGCTGCTTCTGGAATGGAAATGAGGTAGAACGAGCACCTTTCAGCACTCTTGATTTCTGCCTTTTATTTTTTTTTTGCATTTGGAACTGGAGAAGTTGGCAGCCTCACGGGGACATACATCCATTGCACTACCGTAAACTACTAAATTTCCATCTGTTTTTGAAAGCTCCAGCTGACCTACATTTTATGTTATGGATTAGCTGAAGCTTATAGAGTAGCATGAACAAAGCTGGAGCCTTGCTGCTAACCACATATCCTAAGCAATTAAATGTTTCATCAGTAATGTGCCCCATGTAAAAGCCAAGAGTTTTCAAGAGAAAAATTCTTCAACGTTTCACACACTAAACAGAAAAAATCATTTGATAGATGCACTTCAATTGCAGAATAAATACCATCAATTTGATTAACTTTTATTTCACAGACTAAAAGAATTCAAATGCACACATTAAAATTATCTCAAGTTTAAAAAAAAAGGCTAATGAACTTTAATTCACAATTTCAGGACATGCTAAAATAAGGCATCAGAATCATGCAGCACTTTGGAAATCCTGTCTTTTCTAAATTATCTACAGAATTATTAGTGGAGCAAGGTGGGAAGCAATAACTCATCCCACAAAAGCATGATTTCCACTTCAGATTTCTGTCTTATTCTGACGCAGAGAGAAAATTCAACTTTGAGTTTTGGTGATGGATTTTTTGCTTGGTTGTGTTCCTGGCAAACCAGTAACAAGTCACTCCAGAGGCCAGCGGAACTCACAGAGGTGAGGATGATCCAGGTGCATTCCTTGAGTCACTCCAGCTTGGGTCTGTTAAGAGTTGCAAAAGCCCTGGTCATCCAGAGCTCGGCTGGGCTTTCCCTCTTCCCAGCTGTAATGCCCTCAACCTAACAAATCTCCATGAAAATGTAGTCAGAAGAAAATATAGTGAAGAAAGGACATATTTGTAGCCTGATGCACTGTCATTTGCCAACACAAAGAGGATATTGAGAATTTCCAGAGCGATTTTCATTACAGGCTCATCAGGAGGCCCTCTGTGTTAACAGCCTTTTCCCTTGTATTTTTTTTCTCTGCAATGGCTCATTTCCCAGTAACAACTGCAAGTTCTTTTGACACTTTCTGTCCTTCTTTACAGTTAGGTTATTCAGCTGTTCAATGAAGAGGCAAAGGGTAAACTATGGACTGACTTAAGATGGCTGATCCAACTGGTCTAATTAGACAGGAGAAATTTGGTAGTAAAAGCAGCTTCTTCCTCCACAAACTGAAAGCCCATCAAAAGAAATGAGCTATGTTAGTGGCCTGAAGACTCATGTATATCATTAGTAAGAGAGACTCACATAAAAAATGTTGATCTTCTCGTATCCTAATTAGATGTCTCTGTAAACCGTATTCCAAAACACACCTTTTTTCCAAAGTCAAGACAACATGTTTCCATTTTTTCCTGCCCACCACCAAAAATGACAATGACATTTCAAAAAAAAGTTGGTTGGATACATTACCAAAAAAAAAAACTTTGACTTGTTATTGAGGTTTCTTTATTCCCTTACTTCATATCACTGGTCTACCTACACTTTACTACTTCTGTAAGTCATTTATCTCTGCTACCTATTAACACACCAGAGCACAGGAAAGAAAGAGGACACAAAGAGTCCAGCGTGTTTACGTGGGTTTCCTCACAAATACTGTCACTTTAAATGATATAATGACGAGACACAGTTAGAAGAATATCCATGTCACCTCAAAACGTGCTTTGATCCTAAAAATCACAGGCACTCTCCAGATTTAGCTCCTGCCACACCACACAGCACCACTCAAATCAATACAGCAGCACAGGCTTGTGTTGGTTCAGCAGCTGACACAGGCTCAGGGATCAAAAGCAGAGATTCCTGACAACCTAGACACAAGGCAGTGCTGCACGACTCAAAGACTGCAAGGTGGAAACCTTCCACGTAGGAACACTGATGTACTGGGAACTCAAAATCCCAGTATGGGGTTTATTTTAGAATGTAAGCATTTAATGTGTGCTGTTCTACTGGGTCGGGCTGGGACAGAGTCGATTTCCTGCAGAGCAGCCCCCATGGAGCAGGTCTGGAGCTGTATTGGTAACAGTATTGATAACAAGCTGTGTTTTGGCTATTGATGGGCAGGGCTTGCACAGGGTCAGGGCTTTCTTCTTCTTCTAGAGTAGCCTGGGGTGTGCCAGAAGCTGGGAGGGGGCACAGGCAGGAGAGCTGACCAAACGGATACCCCAGATCACATGGCATTGTGCTCAGCACTGAGGGCTGGGGGAAAAGGGTATGAAGAGGAGATGCTGGAGGTTACAGAGTCTGTCTTCCCATGGGACCCTTCCACACCCTGAGGCTCTGCTTTTCCACAAGTGGCTGAACCCCTGCCTGCTGATGGGCAGCAGTGAGTCAGCTCCTTATTTCACTTTGCTCTGGCACAGCTTGCCTTCACTGATTAAACTGCCCTGACCCTGATCCCTGAGTTTTCAGCATTTGCTCTTCTCTCCCTATTTTGGGGGCAGTGAGGAGTCACTGAGGGAGTGGCTGTGTGGGTGCCACCCCACCACAGCTATTCCCCCTAGGAAATGTGGAGATTCACTTGTCTGGCTTGTTTTAGATGAAATTCATAGTAACCTACACTTCATTTACCGCCAATGAATTTTTTTTGTCTATAAAGGGAGCCTAGGTTGCTCTCTAATTTGTACACATGCTCTTACACAGTAGGAACATACATGGACCCAAATGAGCAGCACCTCTGCTTTGAGGAAAAGCTGGGAGAATTGGGATTGTTCAGCCTGGAAAGGACAAGCCTTTGGTGTGACCTAATTGTGGCCTTCCAGTGCCTGAAGGGAGCCTGCAAGAAACATGGAGAGAGACTTTTTACAAGGGCCTGGAGTGCCAGGACAAGGGGGAATGGCTTCAAGCTGAAAGAGAGTAGGGTTAGATTAGATATTACAAAGAATTCTTGACTGAGGCCCTGGCATAGGTTGCCCAGAGAAGCTGCCCCATCCCTGGAAGTGTCCAAGGCCAGGTTGGATGGAGCTCTGAGCAACCTGGGATAGTGGAAGCTGTCTCTACCCATGGCAGGGGGTTGGAGCCAGATGATCTTTGAGTTCCCTTCCAACCCAGGCCATTCTATGATTCCAGGAATCTGTCCAGCCTGTTTCTCAGTACTATTAGATGCCTGGGGAAAAATTTAGTACCTATTACATACAACTGCTCATGCAATCCATGCTTTAAAAAATACCTTTAAAATAAATAACACCTTAAAATAATTTAAAATCTCACTGTGAGACAAATTACACACAGTAATAAAGCAATTATGGTCTGCTGGGCTACAGACAGTTCTAAGGGCAGTGTGTTTAGTGCCATATGGGCAATGCACAAGTTCAGAGTTTTGAAGCTATTTTTTCTAAGTGTTTGTGACAGAACAAGGGACAGTAATAGCAGCTGTAGCCTGTGTGCAAATGGAAAAATAAGCACCTCTAATATTGTTGGTTTTCATTTCAGTGCTAGCTAAATGCTTTTGATCATTATGTGCAAGTGATGAATGAGCCACCTGTGCCTTTTTTCATCCTCGTGCCAACAGGTGAGATTACCTTATTGTGACAGGGGCTGCAACAATCTGGGTAATGGCACAAGTACAGAACATTGCTCTGTTCCCAGATCACAACATTTGCAAAATATTGCCATGTTTTTATATTTATGTATGTACGTGCTAAAACTGAGTCACTGCTCCACTTCCAGTGAAGACCTGAGTGAAACCCAACACTGCTGCTTTTAAGTTCTGCTATCAGCCCCCAAGAGAGGAGTTTCTACTTCCGTACTTGTAATATCTGCAATAGTTCTTGTGTATTCACAGCTGATATTGCTGTTAGCACAGCAGCCTCCACGTGCCCTGGTCCCATGTTCTTAGTCTACTGACATCAAATATTAAGCTCAAGATCTTGGAGCAGGGACAGAATTTTACCTACTCTACTCCTGTCTCCCACATTCTCTATTTATTTGCTGATGATAAATTGTCCTCATACAATTGAAGGGTTTGCCACAGTTCCTACAGCACTGCTCTTCAGACCCTCACATGTCAGTAAAGCAAAGGTCACACCAGGATTAGTTTCACACAGAGTGCTTTATTCAAAACATAATAAAAATTAAAATTTGGCTTTGCCCACAAGAATCCCACCATCTGTTAGAATAAGGCTCAGGGAAAATGCACAAGGCATGCTCTTGCAGAGGGGTGTTTGCTGAACTTTAAACCTAAGTAATTTCAGAACTGATGCTCAACCTGGAGAACAGGGCATGAGTCCCAAAGGACAAAGACCCCAAGAATGGCACCTGGTCTAGTGGAAATAGCACGGATGACTCGAAAGCAGACCGTCTCCCCACCGAATTCCGACGGGGCTGTTCTGTTTCTGTCCCAGGGACAGCGAAGACAAGGGCCACCCACAGAGATCGCCCAGGAGTCGGTGGTTCAGGGAGGGGGCAGAAGTCTCTAAAGGCAATGCACACAAGGAGAACATGCAACTGCCTTTGGGGAGGTTTACATCTGTCACATTTTCCATCTTGCAAAGCCGCAAAGAAAATGGTGTAGGTGGACGGCTCAGGATTGCTCTTCTCAAAGGCTTCCTCCTGAAATGGGTGCCTACGCTGTAATACTGACTAAGCTGCTGGGCTTTGCTCCTGATCTCATTAGATAATGATACTGCAATACAAAAGGAGAGGTTAATCTTGACTACATCCCCAATCTCCTTTCCTTGTGTACAGTTGTAAACACCCTGGAAGCATTTGGAGCCACTTCTTCCGATGTGATTTTAGCGTCAGCACTTGCACGGAATGGCTACAGCTGTGGGTAGGGGAGCTGGAGGAGGGGAAACAGGAGGGACCATCTTCTAAAACACACTGGGCAATTCACACAAATCCCAAGGTGTGGGAGTGCCAGCGTGGCCAGCAAAAAACACAATGCCAGTACAGCTCGTCACCTTTACCTCACTGCCCCTGTCCCTGTGATGAAGAGACCACGGAGCCCTGCTGCTCACAGCTCTGAGATGTGTCGGGGTAAGGGGTGCACAGTGTGGATCCCCTCCAGGCTGACCACAAGCAGGCAATATCCTCACCAGCCTATTCCCTCGCCCAAATCGGAGGTGCTCAGGGAAGGCAAATGCAGCCACAAGGGAAGCTGGACACCCACCACGGGCACAGAGCTCTTTCTGGGAAGTGCCCTCCTTTTGTGCTCCTTTGGTGGTGTTATTTGCCTTCCTGGTGCAGTTAAGGAATGTTTCCAGTCCCCAAAAATACCGGTCAGAAGTACATCTCTCCCTGTTCTCTGCACCACTCTCTCAGTGGCTCTTGCAAATCAGAGCATGTCAGTCCACATAAAACCTCAGTATTTTCCTTCTGCACTCCAGCACACACAACTCCTCCCAGTTTTCACCAGCAAGCCCCTGTTCTAACAAACAGAAGTAGCACACATTTACCTGGCACGTAAGCTGACTCTCCTTCACACCCAGCAGGAAAGCAAGCTGCAATAATGCTCAGCTAATGAGGAAATTCAGACAATGATGCTGGCAGCTATACACAGGCAAAATTGCCCAAACAGGTCTGAATTGGACCCACCACTGCTACACATGAGAGCTCCAACCAATTCTTACAACTCCTAAAGAAAACAAGAACAAAGCACAAACAATCTGATTACCAGAGAAATGACTGAGAGCAGAAAATTACTCAACTTATGTAATGTAATAAGTCCCTATTGAAAAGCATCTGCAAAAAGCTGTATTTTCTTCATGCCATTCTTTACACCACTGGCACTCAGATAAAACAGCTTCCATTTTACAGCCATTTTTCCTGCTATTTTAGCCTGTTATGCTGTTAATCCAGTAGCAACAGACCTGAACCACTTCTAAGCAATCGACACTCTTTTGCTTTTCATTAAAAAAAATCAGGTTGTTAGTGCTTTCCCATAATTACATCATCTTGTCACTACAAAGGAGGAGGAGGAATATACACCTCTATAAAAATGTTATCTTCAAAATATTTGTTCCAGTGATATGCAGCCAGTTTTTCTACATAAATAAATATGTATCAGTGTATGTGCATACACACATCTATATATGAAAACAAAGATAACATATATATATTTTAAAAGATATATAACCTGTATACATATATAACTTGTATATATATATATAGACACACATAACCTGTATGTATATTTTTTTTATATACACACACACACTCACACATTTACAGGTATCTATATAGATAAAATAAATGTGTATATATATACGGAACATATTTATATATTTAAAAATGCACATACTTATAATACATTACTCTTATCACTCTGAAAGGTGTTCCTCTGATGCTTTCAGACATGCTTATATTGGATGGTGTCTGCTGACACACTTCCACCACCATGTAAACATGCCTTTGCACTCTCTCACCTGTAGTGCTGAATATCTGGACAGCAGTTGGAATTCAAGCAAGGACAAGTTTTTTTTAGGCTAAACCCGTGGGGTTTGGGAGGCAGTGGCAAGACAGATGGCCTTTGATCTATTACAGTGGTAGTCAAAAGTCTAGTTTGGCCCGAACAGGATACTGGTGGCATTCAACACTGATATTTAAAATGAACTGCATTGGCTTCTGTGTTTTTTAGAACGCTATTTTAGCAGTGAAACATAAAAAAAAGTGGATAAGTTTCTTGTGGGTATTAGGCCATACTCTTCCTTCATCAAGCTTTATTCAATTCAGTTAATTTGGACCAAAATGTTCTATCGTAAGACAGCAGTCCTGGCAGAATGCTGATACCTGTTCCCTGGGTAAACTCTATCCAGTATGTCAGTGCAGTGATTTCAAGGCCCTGTACTTTCAGAGCAGTATAGTATGAACATCTGAAAAGAATTGTAGGTTGGCTTTGAAGTTATTTTTATTTATTGCAAAATGTGTGTCACCTTTTGTCCCAATTCACTTTGCTTGGGGAGCTTATTTTTACTGCCTGTCAATAAGAATCAAATGATGAGTGCTGAAACGTCACAGTCGTGCCCTATATGGGAAGGCCTGCTTTATTTTTGTTTGGTTGGTTGGTTTTATAATGTGAATAGAGTATATGGGATTCAGGAGACTGTTGCTAATACTTCTGCTTGGAGACTAAAGAGTAAATATGTTAAGTATTATTATGTATATTCTGAAGTTTCATCTTTCTTTTGGTGTCCCCAGGGGTCACACTACTGGCACAAGACATGATCATTCGCTATGAACACCAAGTTCTACAGTAACCCCAGGGATCGTGGACTTGTGACTGCTTCAGGTAATGCATCTCTCCTTCAGGTTTACATCATCTTTCTCCCAGGCAAGAAATCAAATAATCAGCCTTCTTCAGGGATGTCTGTCAAGCTCCTCTGACTGTTTTTGATATAGCAGCTCACACGTATTGTCATAACTCAGCCTTCAAGACAGCAGAACCTGATTTATTATAATCACGAGTGCAGAAACTCGATTCCCTACTTGCAGTTACTCACAACTTTCCTGAAACTTTCACACGTGAGGGTAAGAATGTGCCTGTGTGAGTTCCACTTCAATGATGATTTACACCACAGGGAAACTTCCCATGGGCTTAAACAAACACCTGGCCAGCCATATTATTTCATTTATTTTTAAATACAAAGCTTAGAAAAGCCAAGAATGTCTAAAAATGGCCTTTGCTCAGTTATGTGATAAAAGACCAGTGGCACTGAGGACAGAGACTGAGTAGAGGCTCAGAGAAAAGTCCCCTGAACTGGCCACTCTGGAGATGCTTAAATGAAAAGGACAGGACTACTGTTCCTGGAGGAAAGCCCACCAAGATGTGTCTACAGGGAAACTCTCCCCCTGGGGTGCCATGCAAGGGTGATGGCCTGATGGGAAATAGGACTTACCATGTCATACAGCGGAAATGGAGGTTTGGGATGGTGTAAAACCAGCCACGGGATGCCTATGGGAATTACAGATAGTGAGAAATACCTATCACAGCACATTTGGGGGAATTGCCAAAGGCAGGGAAAGGGATGGATCAAAGACTGATGGGGAATAAGCCTGAGAAAATAGGTGGAAATGGGGATTAAAGATGCTTTTAAGGAGGCAGCTGGTCAGTGCACCTGTCTGACAGAGAGCCTCATCACTGCAGTCCAACCTGCACTCCTGTGAAACACTGCTCCCAAATTCTCACGTGGGAATGCCCTCACCACTGTGAGCCTGTGTGCATCAGACACCACCATGGGCTCAGTGGTGAGCAGCAGAAGTTTCTGCACATCAGCTGCTGGAGCGAGAGGTTGCAAACCTGGGGGGTTGCAGGTCCAGGTGCCAAAAACTGAAGGAGACCAGAGTCTGGGCCAGTGACTGGATTGACAGAGTGTCCCAAACCCACTGGTGGAGAGACCTTTTGTGTGTGTGTGTGTGTGTGTGTGTGTGTGTGTGTGTGTGTGCCACCCACAAGCAGCCAGCGAGGAGCAACAGCAGCACCAGAGCTGGCCAGGTTTGCCCAAGCGTCATCTGTGTTGAGGAGGGTGCTGGAAAGGCCCTCTGTCCTTGTGCTGATCCGTACAGCTGGCTCAGTGCTCTGCCTGTGCCTACTGGGAATACGTGCCCTGCCTCGGCACTAACCGGACCTGGAATTAGGGAAACAAGGCTGCCACACACCGGGGCAGGAATCCCCTCAGGCCCCAAAGTCCCACCAGGCCCAGCTGCGACCAACAGCCTCACTTTACAATCACCACTGTGAGAAACTCTTGCACACTCCTTGTGAAGAGCTCAGCAGTTCTGGTTACAAAACTGACCCAAACTGGTTTTCCAAAAGGTTTCCCATCAGTCATCTGCACACTTAGTGTTTATGTACTGTTAATTTGTTCCTCTGGGACAAATTCTTCCAAGTCATTCTTCAAGACTCAGGGTCAAAATGAAAACCCAGCTGTGCACAGATGCTCCCCTCTGCACTGTCCTTGTCTTTCTGTTTTCATTTCTCTGATGGCAGCATATGACCTTCACCTCTCCGAGTGGAGAAGGAACTCAGTCCCAGACAGCCACCCACAGGCTTCAGCTTTATGAGCCTCAAATAGCATTTTAGACAGTCAGGCCTTGATATTCATATGCAATAAGCTGGCTGAAGCACACAGCTTTTTGACCCACAAAAAGAAAATGCCCTTCCTCTAATAGCAAATATTTAGCTTCAATCCCCTTTCTTGTAATTGTGTACTCATTTACCCATTCTAGCCCTGTCGTGCTGCTGTTATTAGAGTGCTTAATTTTCAAAGCACTTGAGGTAATAACTGCAACATGACTAAAAAAATTATACTGGCCATGCTCTGCTGGTGCAGCCTCATCCACTTGGCTGCTTCACAAGCACAAAACAGATGCAACAGGGCAGAATTTAACTCCATTGCTTAATAAGAGTATTAAAAGCTTCAGTTTCCATTTTTGTTTCTTTACATTTCATATTAACTACGTGTACAACTACATTTGAAACTCCTTTCTTCTGTCTGGCATAAAAGGCTACCCTCTAAAGCTCAGCAAAAGACAGAGCACAGGCTCATTCTCATTTTCCCAGGAACCTGACCACTGCATGTTCTATCTTCTCCTCTCTTCTGCAGCAGATGCACTGCAATTATAAACAACATTTGTCATTACTCTAAACATGCGAAGCAGGAAGAAATATGATTCTTACACAAAAGATGCAGGCTGTACGTACTAGATGAGAGGCAGATGGTAAATGAGCTTGTAAAGCCAAGGTCTCTGCCATTTATTTTTATTTGGAACAGATATATAACAGAAAGACAGAACAAACACACCATTATCTCTGTTCGACTATTATGTAATTCCACGTAGTTCTGTCTGGTAAGAATCTGGATGGCTTTATCCCTGTGCCTCCTAAAGAAAATTAAGTCTTCAGAGTGCATCTGCTTCCCCCACAAATCAGCAAAGTCTAAATGAGTTGCAAATGGAAATAGAATCCCAACAGTGACAAAAAAGTTCAATAAGGAGACGCAGTTGCACAGGTTCCCGCGGCGTGACTCGAGCCATATTGCAGCACACATCTCCAGCCACACCATTTCCTAGACAGAATTGTTTTGTCCTCGTTCCAGAGACACTCACACAGGACTAGTCCTTCTGTGTTTTATGCCACCACTTACATTCTGATCAAATATTCATTCTGAAATCTTCTTTTCTAAGAGACAAAGTGTCCAAAGGCCAAATTAAATTCAAACATCCGCACTAAAGCACGTAATTCACAAGGGAGCCACTTTCAGAGTCATCGTTAATGGGATATTTCAACAGGCCTCCTTTCAGTTACTGGCAGGAAGCTACTGAGATTCAAACAGTAAGTTTGAAATTCAAACACTTACTGAAAACAGCCAAAACTGGCCTTCTGTGTATATGCTGCTACCCTTTTCCATCGTACTTGGGGATGAACAACTTAAAGAATTGGTTGAAAAGGGCAGTAATTCTTCCAAACATATTGCATTATATATTCATTTAATGAAGTTGGTGAAAATGTGACTCCATGTGGACAATCTGGGGACCCTCAGTCTTTGCATTTCCTAATTAACATAGACTTTGATACCAAGAAGAAGATGTCTGTTAAATCCTGGTCCTGGCCTTGACAAGGAACACTTTGCCAGTCCTAAGGAGTAAAGCAGTGCTTGTAAATTGCCTTCACAGCAGAGAACTAAACTTTCCACATGGTACAATCTAAGTAAGGGCTGGTGGATTTGTTGTCCTCTGTACCAGTGGTCTTAACCAAAAATTGTGTCTGCTAGGTTCAAAGCTGGCACAGCGGGCAGGCCATCTGAACCACCAACACCTCAGCTTCTTACTGTCCTGAGGCTTTTGAAAAGAGAAAAAGAGATCTTGTGTAGAAGTTTCTGATACAAGATTTGGTAATATTAATTGCCTATGATGTCTTTTGGAAGGAACATCTGAAAAAAAGAGGTGCACTTTGTCACCTTATATGGATGTCGTGTTTCAACAGGGTCTTCTACTAAAGTTCTTAAATAAATTAATTTCACGGGAAGGTAGATGGCCAGTTCTCAAATAAATGAGAAAGCAGACAAAGCAACAGGAAACAGAAGAGTAGGAGTCAGTGGTCAATCAATAAAGCAAGTTTATCCCTGAGCCTCAGGAAATCTTCATCTGGCTACGTGCTGTTCACCTTACTCCTGAATAGTCTGGAAAAGGAGTCAGCTACTGAGGTGACAGCATGACCACCAAAGGCTCAGAGAGCACACGAATGATTTCACAAAGAAAAATCCATTGAGGTCTAGCAAAAAACAAAGACATCACACCTGATCAGGAAACTTTTGAACTGCAGGTCCGTGGAAACACTGCTACACACTTGCCTGCACCTGAACTCTTCCCCAGGCACTCAGCTCTGCCTGCTGCAAGGGAAGGGACACGGGGCAGGCTGACCTAAACTCCCGGCTTATTTTTGGCAAAAACCCTTAGGTAAGACACATATCCTTATCCACCTCAACAAATGCAAGTCACAGGGGTTCCAGAGGTAAAGCATGGCTAATGCACTTAGATTTTGCCTCAAGGACATTCATTTTGAGACTGAACACCCACCTTTAAGGTTGCAACGCTTTAATTTTGAATCCAAATCAGTTCATTCCCACGTGATAAGCTACCATTTAAATTTTGCTGGGATCCTCCTTGCGTGTTGTTTCTTCTAAGTCTTGACATGTTAATTTTAATAATTTTAATAATAAGATCAAACACTGTTTTCTAATACAAGACAAAAGTATCCAAGAGTGCAGATGTGAATTATAAAGCAGTTAAGTGAGGGTCTGTCATATTTTGAGTAGTATCATGTTCTCTGACTGTCTCCCCAAAGCCAGCCAGCTTAACAAAAGAACAATGCTACAGGGAAGTGTGAAGCAAATATTTTTTTAGAGAATACAGTGCTGAACTCTGAGATGCTAAATCCCCTGAGAACAAAAATTCACCTTAGAGAGCTGGTAAGCTTAGACCGCATGGGCTTCCAGAAAGCACTTTCCAAAATGGCACAACAACACACAACAAAACGTGTAAACTACAACAAAAAATGAACTTTAACAGCATTTTCACTTAAGGTAGCTTCAATTCTTGGTTGTTCTTAGTGAGGTTATGGAGAACTCTATCAATCATGTGATGTCTGAGGCCTTCAACTGCAAAATGACTCTTGCTTCATCTTCCTTCAGACTTCAGGCATATCTTCAGATTACAGAAACCAAGGTCTGCTTTGAAATGCGAGGAAAGTACACCCAGATGATGGTGCACGTTGTCTCTACCTCCTCAACACCTCGAGGAGGACAAGACCACGTATGGGCAGAGGACATCAAATTCCACTCAGCACATACAGAAGGTCGTAGTGGAGGGTGTCAGGGTGAGTTACAGGCAGCCCCCAACACATGCTAACTGAGAGATGGGAACAGTGAAAACCAGAGCTCAGATTCCCAACAACTCACCACGACCACTTCCTGGCACATAAATTCTGAAATGTTTCAACTGGTATCTCTCTAAAACCTCCTTCCTCCGTCACAAGTTTTCACAGCAGCAGTTAAAAAAATTTACTGTATTAAAACAGTAGCTAGAATGAAAAATAGTGAAGTCATTTTAATGTTTAGGTTGAATAAACAGTGCAGCAAAGAGAAAGAAGAAGAGTATGTTCTGCTCACACAAAGACTCAGTGACCAAAACTCACTGAGTCAAACTCGAGACACATTTCTAAAACAGCTCCAGGTCCAAAAAACCCCCACAAACAAACAAAAAACCCAAAACCCAACAAAAACAAATCCACAATAACAATGGATTTTGCCTTAAGAAAAATAAGTAATGCTGAAGTAAGGTCATAGTCAGCTGGGAAACAGTAGAAGGATCAGACAAAGGGGCTGACCAAGACTTGTTCCAAATAACCTCTATTTAACACAGTGCATGCAAGAGGACACTGGGGAGAGTTATGTATCACTTAATAAAACACTGTGAACTATTCCAGTAACAGTGACTACTCAGTATATTTTTACCATCTTGAGACAGCTTCAGTGTTAGAAGAAAAACTGCACAGATTTTACCTAGGTTGAAATATGTTTAGAGATCCTCTGCTAAAAAATCATGTTTAATTTTTATTAATTTCGCCAACATTTTAAGCTGCTGACAACGAATCTACACAGTATTTTCCTAAAGAGCCTTTCACCAGCATTGCAGTTCACTCCAACCGGCCTAACTTGTTTATTCTTTCTAACATATGGATCTCAATTCGCACACATCCTCCTCTCCGAGATGAAAACACGCTCTCAGACAAAGCAGGCAAAAAATGGTCGAGAACAATACAACCCATCTGTCAGAGGCAGGGGAGGGGGGAAAAGAAAGAAAAAAAAAAAGAAAAGCCTCTCTCGGAAAGTGGGTTTTGCTCGCTCCTGTTCTGCATCTTTCCCTCCCTCCCATCTTAGCAACAGAGCCTGGAGCAGCCAACCAGGCAGGAGCGCATCCCGCCGGGTTACTGCAGTGCATCGCCCGGCAGTAACCGCGCCGGGCGCGCCGGGCATGCGGCACCTCCACCGCACTGCACCTGCCCCGGCACCACCGGCTCCTCCAGCGGGATTAGCGCATCATTTAGGCCAAATCCTTCCATCCCAGCCCCCTCCCCTCGCTCCTCTCCTCTTTTTCATTTGGGTCTTTGGATATCTCCGCAGGGGAGGGCAGCGGGGAGGGGGGGGGGGAGTGAAATCTTTTAAATGAAGTCGCAGGAAGGATGCTAAAAAAAAAAAAAAAAAAAAAAAAAAAAAAAAGCGGCCAACTAAATGAAAAGAAACGGGTCTGTCCACGTGCATGTACCAGAACTAATTCGTAAGACAGCACCGAAGCAAATCAGCAAACCCCAGCCGGTTTAAATCTCTGCTGATGGTTTGACAGCGGGTGAAGTTTCCATCTTATGCAGGGAGCAGTATTAACATAATACACAGCCCTCGGAGCTGAAACGCAGGGATCGCGCTGTTCTGATGACACCATCTCGGACTGCGACGGCCACTTTTCGCCTTTCACGAATACCAAACAACCTGCCAAAGACTCCCTGTTCCCCTATCGGACGGCACGGAGCCATCCAGAACGAGCGCGCTCCTTCTCTCCTCTCCTCTCCTTCCCCTCCTGCCGCTCAGAGCTGCCAAACATCAGCCTTGACAGCAAAGACAGCACCTCTCCGGTTCGCTTCCACGGTGTTGGAGGCCTCGGAACAAACCCAAAATAACAAGGAATACCGCGTTTTCTGCTGAGCATGAGTTTCTGTACTGCTAAGCCACCCCTCGAAAATCGCCGGCTGCATTTTGCCCGGCTGGAGCCCGTTCCCGCAGAGGTTACTAAAGACCAAATCCCAGCAGAACTTACACTCGAACGCAGCGCAAATGACTCATTACAGCCCTAAAAATAACAACGGAGAAATTTCCAACTAAAATGTTGCCTAATTAACCATGAATGCTGAGAAGTATGCGGGGGGGGGGGTGTGGTGAAAAAAGCAATCCCTGAGTTGTTGTGGTGTTTTGAAAGCAAATTTATTACTACTTTCTTCCTGGATGCACTCAATTATATAGGCAGAATATTTCCATTTCCATCCTATATTACAGCAAAACCACTTAGAAACAATGGACCAAATGTCTTTTGGTGGGAATATAGAATATATGTACCTTTTTTAACTAAAGCTGAATGAATTTGACCAAGACAGAAGGCTCCAAAGTACTTTTCATGCCCCCTTTGTATATGGGACTATACATAATTCATCCCCAAACCACAATTCAGATTATTTCATGGTGCTTTTAACAAAAATGGCAGAAACCTGAGGCACAGACTTTTCTACGAAATCCTCTTGCAAAGTTTTCAGGCAGTCCTAGAATGAAAACCTACACATGTCTAATTTTTCCATAAACTGGTAAAACCAATCTCCATGTTTCAGTGGTTTACATTTCAAACTGCAGTTTAAACACGCAGCCCAGAGGCAAAGGTAAGACCCACTTTCACCTCTTTCTCAAACCTTAGATAAATGGCTTTGTGACAAGATAATGAAACTTTGATCACGTTTTGTTCCAAAGCTCTGCAGATCTCACTTTTTCCACATTTAAGGAGCCACACTGAATCTAACACAGGACTTTCTCTTCCCCTTCAAGCCAGCTGGGTCCCTCATTCTAATAGAAAGCAGAAGCATTGTGGGGCTAAGCAGCCCTATTATTTCTCTGTGTGCTGAAGTTCCCTTTTTCCATGTTTGCCAGTCCATCTTAACCTCACAGTAGTTCCTGCAGGACTCCTGCAGCCTTCTAAAATCTTGAACTCACTGACCCACCGGAAACCCCCGGGACATGCTTGAACATAGCCTGGATTCAAAGACACATTTTCAGTTCTGGAAGATCCTTAACCTCACAAGTCACTTGAAAAACTCTTTCCTTCAAAACTGAAGGAACAGTTGTTCCTACCTGTTCACCAATTCCCTAAAAGCTTTATGAGGAAAATGCCAAAGTCAACTGAGACCTTCTGAAACTTTTACCTCTGTAACCTCTTCCAAATTCCCGTATTGATAACGACTCCTGCTGAATGGACTGGGTAAGATACAGCTGCTTTGATCAAGAACCGACCTGCCGTATTCCTTCCCTGTTAATAACACTGATCTCAAAGGGAATTACACCAGGAATGAATCAGCTCCAGAATCACTCCAGTCTTTGATATGGATTTGATAAAACCTCATAAGGAGAGCAACATTTATCATATAAACCTTAGAATCAAAATGCCCCTTCTTATTTTTAAAGAGAAAATGATATTCAATAGTTAAATTAGACAGTTTAAGGCTGAGACACAAATCAATGAAAAATTCCAATTTGAAGTCTACTACGACTTATTTAGCTTCTTTGTTGTTGACAAGCAATGCAAATTCACCTTTCTTTGTGCTTTTAAGGAAAAGTAAATGACATGACATACCATGAGTTGCATTGTCTGAACAATCAAGCTAAGTACAGAACACAATGGCAGCACTACTAATTATTCCTCCTTTTGCTAATTTAGAGCTTAACCTTAACATTACTTTGCAATGCCATTTTTACTGAAAGGAATTGCTCTTCAGTTGAATTCCTCCCCAACATGCTGGCACAAATTGTCTTTGCAAGGAAGCTATACTTCTGCCTTTGTGATCCAACACTCTTGAAAGGTTTTAACTAATTCATTACAGTCATGGAGAAGGATGTAGAAATAGTAGATTTTTTTTTCCAGGCTCTATTTCAGAACAGAAACACCATTAATTTAAAAGGCACATCTTTGAAACAGCATCCCTTATCGCTTCTTACCACAACCAGCACCCAAGAACAATGTGAACTGAGAGACATCTTTTTTTTTTTTCCCAGCATGTTTTCTGCCACTCTTCTCATAAAAAAGTGAATTCAAACATTTCACATCACAGCAATGAGAGTTTTTTAGCACAGGGAATCCACAAGGAGTGCTAAACTGCAACAACCACCAGTGTTTGGAGGCACAACATTGCCCTTCTGTTGAGCACTGCAAAGTCCCAGATTCCCACTGGAGCAGAAGACGGTACAAGGCATTCAAAATAGTTTTACATGTAAGACACTCAGCTACAAATCCATGAGGTTTAAATAGAGATATCCCAAATTGCACACACAAAAAATTCTACTTGCAGAACCACTGAAACAGTTCAAGGAATCTGATAGTTTGGTTCCTACCTTCATTGGAGACTATTTGGACAATTTGGTTTTCTATTTCTCTACTGGAAAATCTTTTCTATTAAAACCAATATATTGAGCCAGTCCCTGGAGTAGGAAATGTGGCTGGGAGGAAAGTTTAGCTCTAGATTTCTGTAATCTGAGTAGCAACTCACTGAAATATCAAAGGAAGTGACCTCTGGAGGTCACCCAGCCCAGCCTTCTACTCAAAGCAGGACAATCACCAACACCAGATCAGCTGCTCAGACAAATCTTCCACACCCCCCTGTCATGGGGAAAGCCCCACTGTCCCTGGGTGACACATCCCAGTGCCGCACCTGGGGAACAGGTATTTCCTGATGTCCAGCATAAGCAATATGTGGCCATGGGCTCTTGCTACGTATCTGGCACCATTGGCAGGAATTTGTGTCCACTGCTGAGGGTAAGTACCCTCTAGGCAGCTCTGTGCCAGAGTGGAACCATCCCCAGCTTCCTCTTCACAAGACCAAACAAGCCCAGACTCCTCAGCTGCTCTTTGTAGGTCCCCTGAACAAATTTCTACCCCTTTTCCAGACCCTTTCCAGCTTCCCAATTATCTCTGTCGATCTGGAGGGCCCAAATACAATATTCCAGTCGTGCTCTCACTGATGTGGAGAAGGATAACGACTTGCCTCCACCTGGCCACGGCCTCCAGAGGTGCTCCATGATGTGGTTCACCTTCCCGGCACCGAGAGCACACTTTGGCCCACAGTCACTTGGCACTGAGTGCAGACCTCCCAGGTCTGTTTGAGATCCTTGGCAAGCAGGAGAGAGCCAAGCCCTGCCGGCAAACAGCAACTCAGCCACTCCGAGGCTGTCCTTGGTGGTCCCAAGAAAGACACATGGGGTGAGACCCCTGCACACAGACAGCCAGAAAGGTTTAATCTCCCCTTTCAAACAAATCTAAGTGCAGTGACACAGTCACAGCCATACCCTAGAGCTGAATACCTCAACAGGTCATTTTCAGCAGCAGGACATTTTGCCAGAACGTGTCGTTTTGTTCAAGTCACCCAGGCATGTCAGCAAATGTGAACAGAGATTTTTGGTATAGAATACCTCAGTCATTTCTGGCCAGTGAGAAAGAGATCCAGTTAGAAATCTCAGGCTTTTAAATCTTAAATGAGACATTTTGGCCTAGCTCCATTTCTTGGAGGGAAAAAAAAAAAAAGAACAAAACTCCAATGTTTTGTGTTCATTCTGATAAGATAAAGAATAATTTTGAATGTACTGAAGCTGCTGCCAAACCAAGTTGTTCTATGGACAGTGTGGCTCCATGCAATTTTAGCAAATAATTAAAAGAAGGCCAGAGTGTCTACATACAGTTTTGATGTTGAAAAACCCGTTAAAGCATGAAATCTGCAGATCCTTCAACAAATGAATAATTGTATGCACAGCCTGTCCACATACAGTAGCACTTTCATGGCAACAGCTCCAGTGTTTTTCATACCACACATTTTTAGACTATTAAAGCCTTGGTGTTGTGATAATGACACAATTTACAGGCAGCAGCAATGTACTTTGTGAAACAATTTCAAGTGGAACCTTTAAGGCAGTGGATTTATAGATTCAGAGCCAATGCAGGGATCAAGTATGGCTCAGGTGAGCAGTGCATTGGCAGGGGCTTATCTCTTAAAAGAACTAAAGCACACAACCACAACAATTTACATTACTGAGAGAGAATTCCTCAAGGAAGAGCAATTATGTAATTTAGTACACAAAATTCTCCTGAAGATTTCAATACTTTCCCTTGGGCATACTTCTTTTCGCTGGCAGGAATTTACTGCACGACCTAGTTTTCCTTTCAGAGATGACTAGTCACACACACAAAAAAACCCAAAAACTCTCTAGGAACTCACGTAGTTGCACAAAGCAAATGAAGGTATGAAAGGAATGGATGCCAAGCAGAGAGGGAAGGACAGAGCCACCTTACACCCACCTTTCAAAACTGGAATTGACCAAGAAGGCAAAAAGGAGAGGTGAATATGCCCTTCTTACTCCCAACACTTCTCTTCCTTGAGATGCCCCAGTATCTGTATGGTTTTGGTATGCCCTGAGTTGCAGGCTGCGAACTCTTTGCAGGGTGCCTAAGCAAAGGAGCTACCCAAAGAGCATCCTGGTCCTGGACTAAACCTCAGGATTCAGTCCTAGCAAGAACCTGTGATTTCATCAGTTAAAAGAAATTATAAACTTAGAGAGACCCATCTAAGCTATAGAGAGACTTACAGCTCACAGTATTTCTTTCCAAACACAGCCTTTAAAGAAAATAATTTTTATCCCGGTGTCAAATGCCTTCTGAAATTCTAAGATACTTGCTGTTCTGAAAGAGTACTGAAAAAACAACCATTTTACAAAACAGCCAATTGCAGGAGTGAAGAAAAAAAAAGCCTCCTCATTTCCCCCACCCCCATCTTTAAACTACTGCATGCTCTACCCACCCTCAACAATAAATTGTAGACAGGCAAGATCACAGGACAGATATTTGGCAGCACAGCAATACTATATTTACTTCAAATACTTAAGAATTGGGAGGCAAAAATAAGCAGTTGTGTGAACTCCTGCACCTACAGCTACTTGTAGATGAAACCTTGTTTTCCTCACCTTTCTTTCTCCACCATGGCCCTTCTTGGATGGAATAGGACAGTTCTTTGAACTCAATATTCACAGCTGGTCTGCGGGGTAGGTAGGAGAACCGGTGAGCTTCTGTCAGAGCATTGTCCAGTTTTTTTAAGTGTCCATTCATGAGCCGAATGTCTTGGGTGTCCTGGGTGCCGTTGGAGACCACCTCGTCCACGGAAACGCACACGGACTTCGGCTCGGCCATGGTACAGGCAGAGCTGCTGCCACTCTACAGGGAAGATGGAGAAAGCTCACAGACCTCTGTTTAGGAACACATTTCAAAACCTTCTGCACCAGAAGAGTTATTCTTTAAATAACACAAGAATCCAGCACTGTAATGCGCTGAAAGGTGAAACAGGAATAAAATAAAACAATCTTTTGTTTGTTCTGCCTGAGCCTTGACAGAAGAGGGAAAAGAGCTCTTGCAGCACATACAGTTCCTTTAGCACTAGTTTTCCTTTCAGATCTTGCACCAGATTAATACATTTATAAGTTCAGTCCCCATTGTGCTTGGTTTCTCATGCACTCAAAGAATTTGGTTCTAGTTACCCTAATTCCAGGGCTTGTGTTGGGACAGAGCTGAAGGGGGAAGGCAGCTGGCTGAACAATTACTTGTGCAGACATTTCAAAAGACAGCCACTCAAAATGTCTAAGAGCTCTTGTTCCTCAGGATCAGCCTATGCTTCTGTAAATGTGAAATAATATTTCTGCGAATTTGAAAATGTCCTATGTAATGCTTTATTTTCTCCTGCACTGATAGTTCAGGAGACTTTGCAACCTGGGACAACACTACAAGCTCTTTTCTGTAGGACTTTTAGGAAAGCACAGTGCTTACCACCCAAAATCCTTGTGTGCTTTCCTTGCCTGATAGTGATCCCTAATGGAAATCTTATCAGCTGCATAAACATACTAAACCCTGCTCCAGTTCTCGCACCATTGACCCTGTAAGGTCAGTGGTTTGCACTCACAGCCATGGCTCTTGCTACACTTTGCCTCTTGCAGCACTCAGTGCAATCCCACTTGGCACTTTTCGGGCTAAACCTCCTTCCCTAAATGTCCTCTCCTGACCATGACAGTGGCCTTCCACCCACTCTTCTTTTTTTTCATTATGCCTACAAAATCTGGATTTTTTTTCCAGTCCTTTTACCAGCACGGGTGCCTTGCACCAATATCAGCATCATGTGTGTAAGCTCTAAAGAAAAACAGTCATGAATTTCCTTCAGCTAAACAGGATTTTGAACAGTTCAGAGGCTGTTTGCTGTCATCTGTTGTTTGGTGTATGTCATAAGCAGAGCCAAACATCTGCACACTTGTCTATTAGAAAATTTAGTATTTCTAATGCAGATTTGCATTGGAAAAGACTTTTGTAGATGGCTTCTGTGCCAGGCTTTCCATGCTGACACATCTGCCCAACAATCTGCATGTTCCTCAGAGTTGTCTCTTGGAAAGCAGATGTGCTGCACTACTTTTCAATGCACCAGTGTTGAATACCCCCAAGCAGAGCTGCAGGTCCTGCCACTGTTTCCCTCTATTTGTCCAATTAACTAAGAAGTCATATTGCCTCCTCTTCACTGAGCCACTTCCATCCTCTCTCTCATGGTTCCTGGTTCTTCCCATCTTTGCTGTAAAAGCAGCACAGCTCAGATCAGTCACTTGTCAGGAATGCTGACGAAAACATTAAAAAACCCCCCAGTCCTGCATAATCACTGACGAAAAAAGCAGTCCTGCATAACCACTCCATAGCCAGCGTCTTCACATCCTTAATGCACAAGCCCCGAGTTCTGGAGGGTAAACATCACTTCTGCTCACCATGTTTTCTCAAGAAAGAGATTTTAATCGTGCTCTTAATTTACTCAGAGGTCAGGTATCCAGTAACACTTACTGTCAAATTCTTAAATAGTCGACTGCAATGGTATGTAATTTGAACGTAACAAGAGTAATGTGAAACATCTTAGTTCTCAACAATTAAAGCAGGGGGACTTCCCTCTTCCCTAAAAACTAAGAGAAGGCAAGTTACCAGTATTCTTCCCTGAATGTTTTCAAGGTTGACTTTGGCACTCCTAAGCTGCTTTGTTCAGAGGAACCACTGAGCACCTTCACACATCAGAGGAGACATCCGAAAACTAACTCTCAACAAGCAGGTCACCTTGATTATTCAGGTGACAGTCACAGCTTCTCCAGTTTAGATCAATCCAAAAAGAAATATCCTTTGGACACGATCCTTGCCCCTGACTACCAAACCCTCCAAGAGTATGAAGCCAAAGACTTTTGTTATTGGGACATTAAACAATTTCAATCACTCGGTGGACCAAAGTGCCTGTTCTCAGGAGACTGGTGGAGTCGGTCACACACCTGCTTCCTCCAGGGACCACCTGCTACGGGTGAGGGTCCCCCGAGCACCTGAGGTGGTACAAACAACTCCTGGTCGCGGAATCACCTTCGCTTGGAAAACGAGGGGCAACTCCCGTGGCTGTGACAGCCACGAACTTACCCGAGCCCTTCGAAAGGCACAGACACACCTGAACCCCCTCCGTATGTCCCAACACCTGCAGCCCGCTCTGTTCTCCGCCGCCACCCCCCTGTGATGCTCCAGCCCCGCATCCCGACCTGTGCCCGCACCAACCCCGTGCGCGCCGGGCACCGCGAGCGGCTGCTCCCCAGGACCGCGCTCACCTCTCAGCTGCTTTTGTACAGTTTTGGTTATTTCCCATGTAGTTTTATTCCGCCGGTGACGAGCCGGGCTGCTCCCGGCGCCCGGCGGGGACGGCAGCGCCTGCCCGGTCCCAGCGGCAGGACGGTCCCGCGGGCTCTGCCCGCTCCGTCCCCCGCCGGCCCCGGGTGTTATGCAAAGGTTACGGTCCCTCCGCAAATCCGCTGGGAAGCCGGCGGGGCGCAGCGGCGCAGGGAGCATGCTCGGCGATAATCCCCCCGCCTTAGCTACAGACAGAGGTAACCAGCGGTCAAGTCCCGCCGTGCGCCGCCGGCCGCTCGCATCCCGCATCCTACATCCTTCATCCCGCATCCTACATCCCGCATCCTACATCTCGCATTCCGCACCCTGCGTCCCGCATCCCGCGGCGGGACGCAGCCCCAGACCCACCGTCCGACCCTGCTTTCCCCTGGGGGAGCTCAGGCGCTCCCTGCGGAGCCCTCGCTCCATCCCCCAGCCCCGCACCTCGCCCCCCGCCCGGCGCTCGCCGCGGGCCCGCGGAGGGAGGGCAGGGCGCGCCTTACCAAAGCGCTGCCCAGGGAAAAAGCCGCCATCAGACATGCCATGTGCACCGCTGCCCGCCCGGCTGCTGGCGGAGGAGCCCTCGAGTGCCGCCTCTCCGCCCCGACTGGCTGCGGGAGGCGGGCAGGCAGGGATGGAGCTGGGGCCGCCCCCGCCCCGGCCCGCCCCCGCCGCGGGGATGGGGAGAGCGGCGGGGGCGGGGCGCCCCTCGGCACTGGGGAGCGTGGGCAGCGTGTCCCCATGCCGCGGGTGGCCGTGGCTGTCGCTCGGCCGAAACACGCGGCTGACGCTTGTCCCGGGGACTGGGAAGGTCGGTCGCCGGGACATCAGTGGGGAGGGCAGCCAGCATTGCCCCCGCGCTCCGGGCAGGGACAGGCTTCCTGATGGGCTTCCAGAGGGGGCTCGGGATGGCATTCCCTGGGGAACGGGGAGTCGAAGCGCCATCTAATTGCACCTTGTGCCATCCTGCCCGTCTGAGGACGAGATGGTTCTACTGGCCCTGGGACTTGGCGCCACTGGTTTATAAGCAAGCCATTGTAGTTCAGGAATGGAGAGGAAGGAGAGTTGTCACTGAGTTACAATCTCCATTCATTTACTCCTCATATCAAAGCAAGGTCACACAGAATCACAAAATGGGTCAGGTTGGAAGTGGCCACAATTGGTCATCTGGCTCAACGTCCCTGCTCCAGCAGGGCCATCCCAGAGCACATGGCACAGGGTTGTGTCCAGACAGTTCTGGAAAATCTCCAGTGAGGGAGACTCCACACCCTCTCTGGACAATCTGTTCCAGTGCTCGGTCACTGCACAGGAAAGAAGTTCTCCCTCATGTTCAGGGGAACTTCTGGGCACCAGTTTCTGCCCATTGCCTCTTGGCCTGTTGCTTGACATCATGGAGCAGAGCCTGGATCCATCCTCCTGGCACCCTCCCTTCAGATACTGACAGACACTGAGGTCCTGCACATGAAGGGCAGTGGTATTGTGCACATGTCATTAGGGCTGTGTTGGCACTACTGTCTTGTATCCAGATCCTTGGCTAGATTTTGAGTTAGATTCATTAGCTGTGCTACCTGGGGACAGAAAGCTCTGCCCAGCCAGTTCACCTAGATGCTGGGTACTGGAATATCCACCAACCATCAGAAATGCCTCTGAACTCCCATACTCGCTGGGTCTGGTTTTGGCGTGTGCTGAGGTTCCCTCTCAATTCCTCAGGACGCAGCAGAAAGAGGGCATAAATTATAGCAGGGTTCTGGAAACTGGTTTCAAAGCATCTCGCAAACATTCTATACAGGAGTTACATACAGTAATCTGTGAGGACTCCTCTAACCACGGAGCTGGTTGTACTCAAGGGGCATTGCACAAAGCTTCACAAAGCCCCTGGAAGGTGGGTGAGTGTTTCATCCTTGCAGAGCTGCAGAGGGGTGTCTACCACAGGCAGCACAGCACTGCAGGGAGGGAACTGCTGCACAGAACATCTGTGCCAGGTCAGATGGGGTCCCTGTCCTGCAGTTATCCTCCCTCCTGACAGTGGCTGGGAGAGGGATGCACAAACAAGCGCTTAAGCAGAGGGTTGGTTTGTATCACATGCATCCCTGATACTTTCCCAGCCTACACAGGAGTTTGGCTCAAGGATTTCCTGACGCAGTTGTCTCTCCTGAATGTGCTAATGACCCTCAGTAGGTGTGTCTTCCATGAGGGAAGAGGCCCCCTTGAGAACATGCAAACTTTTACCATTCACTGCAACCTACTGGCAAGGAATAGTGTGGAGACCCTCTAAGCTCAACCTTGGATTCAGTCCTCAGACGTTGGAGAAAGTTATTTACTTATAACTCATGTATAGAGGAGGAAGTATCTACCTGCTGTGGAATACCAGACCAAACATGGATTGGCCCATGCAGAAGTCCTCACTGAATACCTAAACCTTGTTTGAGTGGAAATTTTAAAGACAATTATCTCCTAATATTAGTAATAAAGAGAAATTATTATGCCTTCTTGCAGTGAGGGTCTCAGGGTTTTGATTCTCTTTATTTGGAACATGTGTCTGTAGCACCTAAAATTTATTCAAGCTTGTCTCTTGTATTTTCCCTTAGAAGCATTGCAAAAGCTGCATTATCTCCCTTCAGGATCTGAAAAGGGCTATGAAATACTCATGTATATGTTTAAGGCATTTTCAGGATAAAACAAAATACTTTAAAACATTATTATTTTAACTGTGAGGTGGAAATAGACACAGGGAGAGAGGAAGCCATACCTGCTCTTAGTGAATGTGTGATACAAACCCAGCAAAATATTTGCTATCCTCTGTTTTAACTTCCTAAAGGCTTAGAAAGAAGCCATGCAACCAACATAAAGGCTGTAACACAACTGAAATGTACAGTCCTGAAATCTGCTGCATAAATCAAAGTTTCAGCTCTGTCTGTAAGAAGTTTGTGGTACCAAGGTACTGCCTCCCACAGAAGTTTTTCCTGAGCAAGTGTGCATGATCAGATCCCCAGGATTTATTTTTATCATGGTGGCTGCAGTATCAGTATCTACAGGAGCTTCTTGTAAAACATTGAGACATAAAACAGGTTTATCAGAAACCAAGTTCTATTTGGTATTTTGGTATCTATTTTGATACCACACAGGGAAAAAAAATGATTACATAAGATGAAGCATGCTAAAAATAGCAGTCTCCTGCATTCCGACATTCCCTCATTAACTCTTCCATTAACTTTGCAGGTGATCCCCTGGTCCCTGCAGACAAAAAAAGATCAAGAACACAACTCTGTGGGAAGAGGGGAAAAAAAAAAAAAAAGGGAGAGATATTAAACCGTGTTTAAAAAAATCCAGGACAAAAAAAAAAAAAGGGAAGTTACAAATGAAGGTGAGGACAAGCAGGCAGGGACGAAACTCTGACTCCTAAAATAGATGAGGAAATAGTAGTAGCTTCCAGGCTTTACAGCAGGATAAGCATTACAGACAGTAGACTGGTGCAGCCCACAGGAAAGGAAAAGAACATTGCAAGCAGAAATGCACCGGGAAGGGCAGGGAAAAGTGGGAACACACCAACGGCAAGAGAGGGCAGATGTACAGCAGAGCCACAGGAGGCATTTCAGTGCAGCACTGATAGCTCTGGTGTCTCTGCAAGAACTAGTTCACGTACAGAAGTGCTGCAGCCTCAGGAAATGCAAAGGCCACTGTGGACTTCGCTGCTGGGATACAACACGTGGGAAAAGTCCGACGGGAAGTGTGGATGAGGCAAATGAGGAAAAAGGAAGAACGGTGAAAGGCAAAATATTTTAGATGGAATTTTCATTAAAAACATACCTCAGCTTTTATAATTTGCAACTTGCTGTTAATTTAAGATGCCCTGGGCAGAGTTTAAGGAATTGTATGGAAAAAACTTAAGGATAAATCTTCCTAAAAAGTCAACCTGAGAGAAGAAAGAAACAGCCCACTGCAAAATGCTCATGCAATTATTTGCCTGAATAAAACCCCAACAACAACAGTTTATCCCAGACAGAGCATCATTTTGCCATTTTGAAACACATACTGGCTTGGATTGCTTCTGAAGTATGTTTCCTCTGTTCTTATGCCCTGCCCCCAATTATTTCTATAGGTCTGGGGAAATAAAAGTGGACAGAACATAGTCCTGAACAGTCAAAAGATGAAGTTGAGGGAAAAAAAAATATGATTCTAAACAAGGCTGAGCCCCTAGGTTTCTGGTACCTGTGAGTCTGCACTGGAGAAAAAGGAAAGAATGGTGGGGAAAACAATTCAGTCTCTTAGCGAAAGAGAATGATTTTAACTAAAACGACGTTTTCTCCAAACGCTGGGGGAATTCGGCTGGCTTTGAAAAAAAAAAAAAAGCAGGAGCAGCCTTGGGCCTTCCTTTGCACTTGCACAGGCCCCCGATCTGCCGCTCCCGCTGGGCCGCGAAGCTCGCTCCGGGCGCGGTTCCGCGTTGGGGCTGCACACCGAGGCTCTCGGCAGACGCCGACGCTGTTGGTGTGGCCGCTGCACGCGGCCGCTGGGAGAGCCCCCGACCCCGGGCAGCAGCCCCCGGCCCCGGGCAGCAGCCGCGGCCATCGCGCTGTACGCGCGGCGGCGGCCGGGGCTCGAACCCGCCGCCTCGCCGCCGCCAGCCCTACGCCCCACGGGCTGAGCCAAGCCTTCTCTACGGCTCCTGCTTCCTGCGCTTGGGAGGTGCCTCCTGGTGTCCCGCCTCTCCCGGCCTCCCTGTGTCTGAGCGGTGCTTCCCGCTGTGCTGTCTCTCCCGTAATGAATTCCTGCGTTCGCGTGATGCTTCCCAGCGTCCCGCCAGCTCCGCGGGCAGGGCAGCCGTGGCAGCCTGTCTGTGGTTCAGCTGTGGGAAAGGGGAAGCGTGGGGTGGAGGTGGCTGTCGTGGCGCAGCCCCCAGGCAGCTCCGAGAGGAGCCCACGCTGGAGCTGGTTCCTGGTAGGAATTGTGATCCTGTGGGGGACTCACGCAGGAGCAGCCTGTCCTTGAGGGACTGACCCCGTGGAAGGGTGACCCACGCTGCAGCAGTTTGGGGAGAACTGTCTCCAGTGGGAGGGACCCCACGCTGGAGCAGGGGAAGGACTCCTCTCCCTGAGCAGTGGCAGGAACAATGTGTGATGAACTGACCATAAATCCCATTCCCATCTCCCTGTGCTGCTGGGGAGCAGGAGGTAGAGATGGGAAGGAGGGAGTATAGGAGGAAGGTGTTTTTAAGATCTGTTTTTACTTCTCATTAGCCTGCTCTGATCTTGTTGGTAATAAATTCAGTTAATATCCCCAAGTTGAGTCTGTTTTACCCATGATGGTATTTGGTGGGTGATCTCTCTCTGCCCTTTACTCATGAACCTTCGTTATATTTTCTCTCCCCTGCCCACGTGTGGAGGGCAGTGACAGAGTGGCTTTGGTGGGAGCCTGGCGTCCAGACAGGGTCAGGATGCAGCAGGTGGCCCTACAGAAGGGCAGGGCCTGTGTTGTACCTGATCAGAACCCCCTGGCTCATCTCAGATGCTAATGGGCAGCTCTGTCTAGTCACCTGAATTGCCTTTTGTGTGTACATGATGGGAGAGAGTCTTGCATTCCATGTCCATATTGTCTTTTCCTATTTAGTAGGATGGATTCATAAGGTTACCTGGTATGTCCTGCTACAAAATTCTGCTTTCAAATAGTTACAGTCCTGTTCGAACTGCAGCCACTGGACCTGAAATTTTCTGTCTCAGGTTTTGTGGGGAAAGAATCTGCAAACACGGCAAAATCATATTGGAGACCAAAATATAAGGAGAGACATAATTCTTTTTCCTCCATATTTCATAACTATCATTTGAGAAACTGTCTGTGGCATAATTTGGGCTGTGACTCTTGTGGCTCTTGCCAAACCTGACAGTTTGGCCAAATTACAGACTTTTTAGAGGGGAAAAAAAAAAAGCGAGAGGAGGGTGTAATTTCACCTATTTTTAATAAAGTCTTGTAATGGTTAAAAGACACTGTTCTGCCCTGAGCATGTTTCGCTTCTGACTTCAAAGTTATCCTCCCTAGAAGGTTTGATTTCACAGCTGTGGTCCTTCCTGTTGTTCCTCTTCCCTACTTATTGGAACAACAGTCATAACCCCACCGATTTTTGTCATGTCTTGTTGTACATGACATTAATACTTCCCTATCCATATTGGAAATGTTCACATAATGCTCTTTGAGAAGAATGTGATCAGTCAGTTTAAACAGATCTGCCTTCAGATCTATTTAATATTAAAGAACATAATCAGCCATTCCTTTCAGGTTGGGTATGCTCTGTGTGATGGGTGGGATTCATCTCTAATTTTAGCTGCCTGGAAAATTGGCATCTGAGCTAGTCATGTGGATTCTCTTTCAAAAGAGTCAGTGGAGAGACATGGGCATCCCCAAAAGAAAATTCAGGCTTTCCTTCTTAAATATTTACCTTGATTTGGGATGGATTCTGGGTCCATCTTGGCTTCCCTGTCAATAGGGGAGGGCTCCAGACCACTTGGAATAGCCATGGCCAGTGCTACAGAGACAGATGCCACCTAAGCTGTGTCTTGCACCACATTTGTCTCCAAGTGACTTTTCCAGGAGTAACACAAGAGTCTTCACATGTTTATTTCACACAGGATTTTACCTGTTTTTTTACATCTGGGTACTGGAATTTCCCTCTCCTGAGATGCAAAGGCAAGAAATTCAAGAGCAAAACACCAACCTGTTCCTGATCAGTTCAGCTGCAGTTCATTTCTGTGGCTGCTCCCTGTGGTACTCGTGGCAATCAGAGGGTGTGCAGCCCTCCCTCTGATGCAAGGGGGTTATTTGTTATTTTTCCAAATGTTTTGGCTCAAGCAAACTGAAGGGGAAAGTCAGTACTGGAAAGAAGTAATAGTAGGTGCAATGGCTTAGCTCAGCTCTGCAAGAGGTGGTGGTTCATTAGTCTGTATCTAAGTAGCCCTCAGTTGCCAGCTGATCCCAAGAGGTGCTAGGAGAGAGCAAGAAAACATATTGTCAGACATCCTGCTCGAACAAATAGAGTTATTTTGTCAGAGATTGGACATAATTTATATGAACTCACTACTTTCAGTTGATGTAAACAGAGCACGCTCACAGCAAATTTA
Source organism: Atrichornis clamosus (assembly GCA_013400975.1). Taxonomy (NCBI): domain Eukaryota; kingdom Metazoa; phylum Chordata; class Aves; order Passeriformes; family Menuridae; genus Atrichornis; species Atrichornis clamosus. The sequence goes on from WBMZ01003881.1 coordinate 141,254, forward strand.
CTTTCCCTCAGTTATCATGAAAGAAGAAATAGCAAATTTTTCTTCACGCTGGAAGAAGACAAGGGCTCTAAGGAAAAGGTCCCCAGCACAGAGGCTATTTTGGACTATATTTGGCTATTTTTATATTTCTGTGTTCCTACAGTGCAGTCCCCCTCAAATCGTGCTGCCCTCGTTACAACCAGACATGTGTATGCATTGCTCAGACTGATGACTGGAAATCACAGCTCAGAGCAGCTGGGTTTTAGGCATCATACATCCCTAGACTGCCATTCCCTGACTGCAGCCTCAGGGTCTGGGCACAAGGGAGCAAGTGACAGCACTCGTGCAGTGATAGCCAAGGGGAAAACGTTCAGCAAACCTGTCGTGAGCAGATTAGGTGAAAAAAAAATATTCTCGCAGCCTGATGAAAAGGCTGCAGCCTCAATTCACAAGGCAACATGAAAATTAGACATGGCACCAATCTTCTGAAATCCTTCAGCTCAGCGTCCCCGTGCAGTGCCAAGGGAGAGAGTCAAGTACCTGGGAAAGGAAAACACAGACATCACCAGGAAAAGTGAGGCAGAAGGAAATCCCAGGGAAAGATTCATGCCTGAGGGTCTTGACTTGGACTTACTACCTGAAAGCTGTTCCCAGAGAGGATTCTCAGCTCAAGTGACACAAACTCATGTTTTTCTCACTGAAAGCTGCAAGCAGCACCTATCCCATAGCACCCAATAGCCCTGGCCCTGAGCACTCATCCTGGAGCTGCAAAGTAAATTGCACATTCAGTCACTGCTCAGTTTCAAGGAAGGTTTTGGACATGCCTAATAGGACAGGACAAGATCTGAGCCACTGCTATTAAGTATTCTGTGGGGAAAGCTTTGTGTGTCTTGCCTGTCACAGTTGTTCTGCTTTGAAAATGCAACTAAACACCAGCTGGGGAAGGGATGTGGATACCACCTTCCTCTTTGCTCCTGTGGGAAGCGAAACAGCTTCATGAAGCCCAGAGTTTCACCTCAGGGTATGCAGCCCTTCTACAAAGGGCAGGAGACTCTGAATAACCCCACCTGCTCCAGGGTAGGTGCAGCAGTGATTGTGCCTGCCAGATCCACACCAGGAGGTAAAATAGTCCTTTTCCCAACCTGTCTGCCTCAGGTGGTTTTGGACTCGACTGGCAGCAGAAGCACAGAAGATTTGGGATTTTAAAGTGTGATGCACTCTGCAAAAGGTACCTGGTCACGAGGAAGGTTCCTAAAGAAGAAGAGCTCTCATTACTCATGAGGGAGCCAAACTGCAGGCCCTGAACTACACTCAGATTTGTCATGGTTGTTAGAGTGACAGTCTGTCAGTTTGGAGGGATGAGCTCCTTGGAGTCCCTGGCACAGCTAAAAAAGGCTTGAGAGTGGTGAGCTTGGAATCCTGCAGATTGTTTGGCACTGCCACAAACCTCACAGCCATAGAGTTCAGTAGTGTCTGACTTCCTTGGTCCGTCCACAGGCCTGACATCAAAGCCTTTCACGATGAGCTTTTCCTCATTCATACATATTTGGCTACTGATAGAGTGGCACAGGTCAGACTAAGAGCCCACATCTGCTGATCTGGTCCCTGGAATCTCACCAGTCCGCAGCCTGCAGTTACTCTGTGTGGGAGTCAGCTGTGTTCAGCTCCCTTCTGGACAGCTATCCTGGCACTATTTGAAGGTATCGAATCAAAGGAGAGCAAGGTTACCTTTGATAGCTTATTCCAGTAGTTTGTCATTTGCTGTGAAATAATCTGTAGAGTATTTGCATATCTTCCCCAATTTTCAACTATTTGTTTGCACGTGTATTTAACCAGGTTAAAAAGCCCTTTACAGCTTGGTACTTTTCCCTCCCCTATTCCCAAGGAGGTAAATTCCTCATAACAATAACGAAGACATAATTAAATTGTGTCCAATCTTCCTTTTTTCATAAACTAAATGCACTGAACCCTTTAGGTCTCCCTTTATGGCAGTTTCTCCTGCCATTTCATCATTGGTGGCTTCTGTTTTACACCTTTCCAGCCTTCTTTCAGAGCAGTCGATGCCAAAACCTGGTGTAGCATTTCAGTGTTGATCCCACTAATGCCATGTTCAGAGTTAGCATCACCCTGCTTCTGCCCTGCTTGTGCACTGTTAACCCAAGCATCCCATTAACCTTTTTTTGGCCACGGCGTAGCTGTGGGAGCTCAGGCTGACCTGCTTATCCCTCCACTGCCAAATCCTTCCCTGAATCCATTCCTGCTGCGATACAGTGTCCTGTTCTGGAGTCGTGGCCTTCATTCTTTACTCCTAAAAGTGCGTTTGTGCAGTCAGCTACTTGAATACTTTTCTCTTAAGTGAAGCAAGCTTATCAAGAAGTCAAGATCGTTGCATTGCAGCCGTTCTTGCCTCTTTGTTTGCCATTCTGCATAAGTCACACACCTTAATCAGCAGAGGAGTTATATTTACTTCCAAATCACTGATTCAAATATTTAATCTCTTCAGGCCTAACACTACCTCCAGTGCAATCTTAATCAAAACATGCCCGTTAGAAGCTTTCCCACTGATAAATGCCTTGAGGGATGTTAGTTTATCTGTTGCTAAACTATTTGTGTCATTTTATGATACTGTGCAGTATTGGACAGATTTGCCCCTAAGTCAAACCTCACAAGAATGTAGCTATGTCACATGTAAAGTTGTGGATTCCCCATCCCTGGAAGTGTTCAAGGCCAGCTTGGATGGGGCTCTGAGCGACCTGGTCCAGTGGAAGGTGTCCCTGCCCATGGCCAGGCGTTGGAACTGGATGAGCTTTAAGGTCCTTTCCAACCTATTCTATTCTATTCTATTCTATTCTATTCTATTCTNGAGCTTTAAGGTCCTTTCCAACCTATTCTATTCTATTCTATTCTATTCTATTCTATTCTATTCTATTCTATTCTATTCTATTTCAGATAGAAAAAGAAAAATAAATAGAATATAAATAGAAATAGAATTCCATTCTATTCTTTTCTAAAGAAAACTGTCATCAGTGATCCCTCAGCAGCTGCTGTCTTCTGGTCCAGTGAGACAGAAAGTACCCAGCTACTGTATGTTGAGCACAATGCTTTTAAAAGTTACCAAATCAATTTTTTTGAAAAATTCCAGCATTGGTTCGGTGCTGACAGCTGCAGAACACAGCTAAAATCTCTCTACTTTTATTTCCACTCTGTGGACTCTGTATAGCTCACGGACAGTAAGCACCCCTCTGTTTCCTTTTTCTGTGTTGAACCATTTAGATCGACTTTCCAGCTCACCTGGGCATGCACTGAGCACACCTGGGCTTTCCAGATGTAGCACCCAGGGTGAGAAGCTCCTTGCAGCCATGTACCTGCTCATGGTGTAACAAGTGCTCCGTGGCAACACACGTGAGCATCCCAACCTATCACAGCAATTCCTCAAACTTGGCTCAGATACCTTTTGTGAGTAGGGGAGGACAGGCTCGGTGACTTTGACAACCCCACAGGTGGATGGAAGCAGCTCATTTTATTAATGAGGTGCTTGCAGTTTTGAGGAACCTTTTGTTGGGAAAGGAAGGTGAAGAGGAGAAGATGGTGAGGGAGGGATGGAGCCCTCAGGGAAGTCATGGCTGGAAGTTTTCACTGCCGAGCTCCCCACCAGCCTGGTTGGTGCAGCAGATTGAAGGCTGGCACCTGCAGCCTCCCTGGCCAGTCTGAGCTGACAGGAAAACAAGCAGGATCCTACAGAGCTGTTTGAATTTGGCAGGTTTTCAATGCAATGTTTTCAGCCTGAAAAAAAATGACAGCTAGTTTTGTACTCTTGCGTCTCTGTCAGAGGTAATTCCCAAAACTGAGTTGCCATTTCACTCTCTTTTAAGCCCCTCAAATCCCCCAGCTCTTTTAAGAGCTGAGTAGTCAACTAACTCACTAACTAAATAAATAAATCACAATATGTGGTGATTGTAACCTTAACGAAAGAAAGACTAATTAAAGTCATAATGAAATAATTACAGACTGCATTGTGCAATGTAGAGAATGAAAAGGGCGACTGTTCCTGGCTACCCTTGAAGAGATCATTTAATAAAAGAGAACGAGACAGAGACAATTGCAGTACAAGCTGTAGGACAAAGCAGAAAACTCAGTTTCCTCATATTTAAGATATCAGTCACTTCTGACCATTGCACAAGCTGAACAAAATCAGATTCCTCTTTACAGTGACCCAAGAGCTTCCACTGCAAGGGGTTTTTTTGGCAGTGACAGGCCAGACCATATTTTCCTGTGAGTGAGCTGTAAATACCTTACATGCCTTTGCACCATCATGTTGCAATAGGCATTAAGGACAACCCAAGCACAGAGTTGTTACAGGAACCAGTTACTGGCATGAGACTGAACAACACAAAGAAAAGGGACTTTTCAGGCATGGCATAAAACAGTGAATTCGTTCTTCCAGCACTTTTTGCTAGAAGTGAGGAAATATTTCACAGAGCAGTGTGGGCACACTCGTTAACAACAGGCCAACCACAAGCCTTTGTGCCTATACAAAATATATTATTTAAAGAAAAAAGAAGAAAGAGGAGGAGGGGTTTATCTGGTTTCCATCACAGTATCAGATGAGACGCCCGGGCTGCCAGCTGCTTGTCTGAGGCAGGCTGGTTGCTGGCAGTGAGGATCAGAACAGGTGTCTCCTGTCAGGCTCTCACAGTCTGAACACATCCCTGTTTTCTCGCTGCTCCCAGGGCTCCGTGCAGGAGGCTGGGCAGTGATCTGCCACGAGGGAGTGAAGCAGTCACAGCTCTCCTCAGGCAGTTTTCTTAGCTCGACAATATGCACTGAGTTAGCATTGAAGAAATCTTCATCTTATCCTTGTTTTAATCCTTTTTTTCTGCCTTCCCCGCTGCTCCTACGTAATCTGCACACACGCATTCCTTTGTTAGCTCCTGGGTTGTCCAGTCTTTGCTGAAACCCAGGATCTGGCTGCAGCTCTTCGTGCACTGGGCACAGGGGCATGTGCAACAGTGCATCTTCTGTAACACGTGCATGTTGAGGTCAAGGTGCATCCAACAGGCATGGAGAGAGGGATATGGGATGGAAAGCCACGAGGGATCTATGTCCTATCCCACGTCTTCCTGCAAGGCCAAAGTCCTATCAGTCCTATCATCCCATTTATGCACTTATTAAGAACCAGAAGACGCAGCCTCAAGCTGCACCAGGGGAGATTCAGGCTGGACATCAGGAGGAATTCTTCATGGAAAGGGTTGTTAAGCATTGGCAGGGGCTGCCCAGGGAGGTGTGGAGCCTCCATCCCTGGAGGTGCCCAAGGAAAGACTGGACGTGGCACTCAGTGCTCCGGTCTGGGTGACAAGGTGGGGACTGGTCACAGATTGTACTCAAAGACCCTAGAGGTCTTTTCCAACCTAAGTGATTCGAGGATTCTGTGATACTCAAAGAAAAGAGGAGAGGAAAAACACCAGTTGTGAAAGGTGCTGTGGTAAGTAGACCCTATTGGCAAAATCCTGGAAAACAGAGGAAAAACTCTAGTGCCAGCTGTGTGCCTGCAGAGCCTCAGCCTCCCAGAAACTGCTGCTGCTGCAGAACTCCCCATGCTTGCAAAAATTCCTGCTCTTTCTTCATGACCCAAAATAATGCCCTGCCCAAGCCTCTAATGCCACAGATCTGCTGACCCCCCGTCACGAGGTGTTGGCATGATGGACAAAGCTGGTACCTTCTTCCAAGTCAGGAAAGCTGGGGAGGGGCCTTTTTCAGAGCCCCTACAGCTGTCCTGTAATGGAAGTGTCTGTGGGTTAGTCTTGCTCCATGCTCCCTTCAGAGCCAGTGGGGAGAAACAGCCATTTCTGGGTGAGTTCACCTCATCTGAAGCAGGCACCTATGGCAGGGCACACGAATCATGTCCTAGAGGTGCTCATTTTTCTCTGTTGACAGCAGAGGCCAGCCCGAGGCGAGGCAGATGCCTCATCCCTGTCACAAAATCACACAGCAAACACAGCTGCATCCCTGGGAAGGGACAAAGCTGTGATCCCTGCAGGGAGGAATTCCTTCCTGCTGGACAGCCCTGCTGGGTGGCAGCCCCCAGGGTGAACTGCTGTTCCCAAGTCCATTTCTTCTGGAAAGACAGAAAGGAGAAAAGAGAGGTTATTCCTCCGATCCTTTTGGCCCTGCAGGGCTGTTCACCAGCGCGTGGCTGTAGGGTTATGGCACATCACTTGCCCTATAAACTGAGCACCACAGCAGTGACCCACCTGATGGCCTCCTGTTGCCATCTATTACCAATCCATGTTCATATTTCCTTGAATTCAGCCAGTACCAGGCACGGGTTTAGGCACCGTTCAGCAGAATTAAAGGGAAAAAGGATCTTTTCCTTAAGCACTAATTAGGATTTAATAACTGAAGCCACAATACTTAGGCTCTTGCATGTGATACTCAAGAGCAAGCTCACTGATAGCTGGCTCTCTGCAGTTTTCCCCGTCCTTAGACGAGGGGAGTGATTAGACATGTGAAATGACCTTACTGACAGTGAAGGAAAATGACAGCTGGAGTAGCGCATTTTTTAATTAGCCAAAAGCTAATATTTAATTTTGGTTTTGATTCGCCGGGTGTTTTTTACACAGATAATTTGGCCATGCCTGTGAAATTACATCCTTCTTTTAATATTAATTTACTTAAGTTGCTGATTCACTGAATCCAGTGTAAAAATCTCCACAAGGAACAACTGAAAAAATAAGGAGCCCGTACGCTGCTTAAACTTTCTGATTATGAGAATAGAAATCATATTAAGATTTTGAATTTATTTGGTAGACAATTATCCTTTTAATCAGTCAAATTGTTTATTGTTGCGATGAGACAGAGTAGAAGTTTAGGAGCTGCTGTCTACACCAGACCGCAGTGACAGTGAGGTGATTTTGGCATGTCCAACACACACCTCAGTGCCTCAGGGGGAGGCAGGTGACTGCTCCCGGCTCCCTGACTCCAAGAGTTGCGACGTCCTCACTTCACCTCGCACCAACCCGGAACACACAAAAGCAAGTGGGAGAAGAGTTTGTGGAGGAAACAAAACCTTTTTTCTTCGAGTGTTTCCTCGGAGTTCAGGGCTCTGCTTTAAGCTGGTATTTAGGTGCTCAGAGAGACGGGGAGGATCACGCTGAGATTCCCACAGACACCTTTATCCCTTCCTTTTTTTGGCTGTAATTCCCCCAGGAGCTTAAGTGCCTGTATAACTAGAGAGCTGCATGGCTCTTCGTGCCCGTGACCACACGGCCACAGAGCTGCTGCCAGGCCACAGCCCAGGTGACCTGCAGGCTGTCCAGCTCCCGCTGTCCACCCTCTCCTTGCTCCGCGTCACCTCCCCAGAGCAATGCCACTTACTCATTTCCCGACTCTTGTGCCATCTCACGTGCTGGAAAAGAAGACACGGCTGGAAGAGAGACCTGCAGTGCGCTTGAGCATCGCAGAGGCCGTGGAAAGGGAGTGAGTTTGCAGGCTGCCCTGTGCTGAGGCAAAAATTCGGGGATTGCTGCAGGTTTTGGTGCAAACAGGTCTCGGAGCGGCTGATCCCGGTACAGGGAGCGCTATCTGGTGGCTCCTGCTGCACAGTGCAGCACTTTCTGATGCCGTGACTTCCCGAACGGAGAGTTTTCCATGGCTATTCAAGGTATTGATACGATTTATGGAGGCTCTGGTGTAGTGTTATATTCGTTCAGTCTCATATTTAAAAATAATTTTTTAAAAAGGGTTTCTTTATGAAGTTGGAAGTTGAGAAGAATGAATAGTTGTCAGTGAAGTCGCTTTGAAGTCACCCACACACGCATCCCCTTTTTTAATTAATCCATTAAATATTCTTTGCTCGACTGTGCACATCTGCTGTGGGATCCCACAGCTGCACTGACTCACTAAAACAAAACCCAACTGGAAAAGTACAGAAGTGCAGAAAACTAAGCTGAACTTATCTTCTGTGAGTGGTTGTGTAGGAAATGCCTTGAACACCTGGCAGGACCAAGTCATCCTAAAATCATTTTGAGTTGTTTCTAATCCTGCCTAATCTGCATTGTATTGCTGCCAGCACAGGATCACAGTGATCTTAGAACACCAGCAACAAAAGCTTATATTTCCCTGAATTAAATCATCAATTATCACTACAGTTTCTAGCCCAATTTCACATATATTCAACCATGCAAAGGTCAGGTGCCCCCACAGAAAGAGAACTGGGGAGAGATATGACCTACAGCACAAAAGAGCTTCAGTTCCTCAGGGCAGACTTTTAAGTGGGGCCATGGGACAGAAAAGTGGATGTGAGTTGGACAAATCCCAGTTTTTCACTGCAAGCTTTCTAACTAAAAGTTGGGCACAGCCCTAAATTTCTTGGCTGTTTGGAAACGGAGTCCTTAAAAGAACCAGCTAACACCGGAAACAATTAACAGATGGGTGTGCTTCTAAATCAAAAATGTTTAAATCCAACACCTTTTTAGCAGCAACACAATCTGGATCTGCTCAGGAAGGGGAAACTTGAGTTTCCAGCAGGCAGATACCCCAGCTTGATCCATTTAATGGTAGCTAAACAGGGATGTTATTGATTTGGAAGCCCAGAATGCAATGTCCTGGGACAGCCCAGCCCTCATAAAAGCGACTAAAACGACACAGATCTGCTTGGATTACCAACAGCAATATTTCTGTTCCTAGATTATTTCCACACTATGACACTTGGAAGCTGATGCCAGCAGGTTTTTTATTACCAAGGCAGTCATAAGGACTAACCACAGGCAATATCCGGAGCGGGGAATGTGGGCCTGAGGAGGTGGCTGCCTGATGTCTCAGCAGCTCCTGCCTGTTTCCTGGCAGCTGCCAGACCCAAATCCCACAGTTCCCTTTTCCAGGCCGTGCTGAGTGCACACATGCACTCCTTAGGCTATAGGTCAATATGTGCTTAGGATGTCCTGAAATCCTACAGCGTTTTCTTGCTGTTTGAGAAGAGGAAAGCAAGCAGGTAGGTTTGGGCAAGGCACATTACCGTGCTGTTTGTGACTTTGCCCTCTCTTGTTGCTAATTTGTGTGACTCGAGTGTCGTTAGACCCTTTAGTGTCTCACTGCAGTGTCTACTCCAGCACACAGCAGAGCCAGCTCTCTGCAGAGGGAACTTCTGGGCCTGTGGCTTCCCTGTGTTAATCCCCAGTTCCTTCTGTTCCCTGGCACCTGGCTCACACGCTGGGGACAGCAGGGGACACATGACATTCCCAGTGTTTCCCAAACCTCTCTTGTTAAGTCTGAGAGCTTGTCCTGTTGCTTTCTCCTCCCTTTCAAATATGGTTCCTGCTCTCCATCACAAGTCTACAATGACAAGAGCACTAAGGGAAATCCCTAACAGAGCCTACGTAATCCCAGTTGGATAGAAGAGAAGGTGGCAACTACACAGCCTGCTCTTCCAAGGCATGGCTAGATCCATTCCCAAACTCCCTGTGCCTTTGGGAATGCAGTGCTGAGTATGGTCCTGGTTCCAGAGCACCATCATTTTCACCACAAGGTCTAATAACATACCCTTGAAGCAAAATATTTTGGTTACTGACAGCAACTGGAGTAATAAATTGTGGAAAAGGGAAATTATTAAAAAATCAGCTGAAGACATGAGTCTCAATCTCATCAGTTCCCTGGCCATCACATGACACCACAGAGGCCACATTGCCATCAGTTCCATTAGGAACAGAACACGGTGTTTCCTAAGACCTTGGCCTTGATCACAGCATGCATGAAGGGATTGATGGAAAAAGTGATGAGCACATAGAGGCTTGAGCAGCAGGGACTAAAACCCCCACAGTAGGATGAGAGTCACAAGTGAGAGAATTTCCCTGTTACCTGAAAGCTGTTGGAGCTGGAATACTGGACTAGGTGGGTCTTGCCTTTTGAGCCAACACAGTAATTCTCTGCATCACAAGCTGAAATAGTTTTCTAGATCCTTATACTACTGACACTCATGGGGAAAATAACATGTCCTGAGCCCCTTCAGAGGCTAACACTGCAAAGAAAGGGAACATCCAAATCTTGGAATTCTTGTGAAATGGGGTAGAAGTTTAAAATATATGGGGGAATTTAACTGATGCTCCCATTTGAATGCCAGCTCAAAGGCTCAGAGAACACTTCTTGCAGAGGGAGCAAAATGTGTTATCATTACCTGGCTACGTTCCTCCTGTCTACAAAAAATGGGTGATATATGAAGCTCTGGTTGATGTGTGCTGGTTACTGGTCTACTTTCAGACACATATTTCATGCTGTCCTACAATATATGCTTTCTAACATTTTAAAATCTCCACTTATTGCTAAGTTATCTTCCACATTTATAAGCAATTTAGCTCTAATTTTTACTGTTTTGTAGAGAATCCCCCAGAGCTGAAAATCTCATCAGTCCCACAGGTGAGTTGTCCCAGAACATTCCTCCCCTTCCCACCTCTATCTGCAGAATTTCTTCTGCTTCAAATCACTTTTTTTCCCTGCTGCATGGATTACCATGTAACTGGTGAGAGACTCCCAGCACCTCTATCAAAGTGAAGTGCTGAGTGTTTACATCAGGGCTCACTGAAACTGGAGGCAGGAGAGCTCCAGGTGGCTTCTTAAATGTGAACCAACAGAAGCACCCAAGGGCTGAGTGTGGTGCTACATCCCAGATGTTGTCCCCAGTAACCCTTGTTGGGGAAACCTGTTTCTAAGGCACTAAGGCTTGTGTGACTTAGCTGACAGTGGTTCTAGCAGCCCATCTGGCGATCCAGCTGCTGACCTTCCAAAAAACTCCTGCAAATGCAGTCCAGCTGCAGCTAAAGTTGAAACGACGCAGGCGCCTCTGAGGAGAGGCTCGGAGGGGTGGCTGGGATCACTGGAGCGCAGTGGAAATCAGGCTTCTCGTACTGCTTGCACTAAGGGAAAGCTCAGCCATTTCTCAGACTGGGCCATTTCTTGCACGAGCAGGTTTGGAGGATGAGAGGGAGACGGCAGGAATGGAGGCACTGTGGGAGAAAAGGTGACACCATGGAATGACCATGGGCTGGGACAGGGGCAGCCGTGGCGATGGGAAGGTGTTGCTGCAGTGATGGGGCACAGGGAATGCAGGAAGCCAACCCCAAGGAAACCAGACTTGTGTAGCTCTGCTGTTCAGACACCAGTCCTACCTCTCTCTTTAAGCCAGAGCAGCTCAAGTTTTCCTGGATCATAGGGTCAGTCAATTCCAGGGGAAAAAAGGTGAGTCTGAAACAGGCAAAATGCCCTTCCTCAGCCATAGAGACCTAACCCACAAAAATGTAGGAACGGTTTAAATCCCACTGATGTCAACAGGAGCCAGCTACATAGATACTTTTGAGAGTCTTACCCTTAGCCATTTAATTCTCTGTGCCACTTCTGGGCCTGCCTCTCTCTGAGCAGGGAATATGCATTAGGAACCCCTGTGAAAGCTGCTTGGGAAGGAGGAAGTGATCCTCTGTGGAAAGGGGAGATCTGACTTCTCCTGTTCTCATTTTCAGAGAATTCTCAAAGCCTAGACTCTACCCTGTGGTTGTAGGGGGATTTTTATTGATGTGGAGGGAAAAAAGGTTAGATTCACTAGATCTTTCCTCTTGTTTAACCTAACTCAAAGAAATTCTTCTGTGTAATCTTACCAAGGTTAGCTCCGTTGTTGACAGCACTGGCCACCCTCCCCTCCTGCAGGTAGAAGAGGCTCCAAATTACATGACAAAACAAGAAGAGCAGATTTCTTCAGAATGCACCGTTGTAAAAATAGATATTTTATTTGTAAAGCATTTTTGAGAAAATTGTTTAAAATACCACTTTTTTTTTTCCAGAGACTTTAAATACATTTGCATGAACAACCCCAGGATTCCATAGTACAAGCCTGCTGTACATGGTCTTTAACATTATTTACAAAGACATCAGAAAGGTTTACTGACAATGAGGATTTGCTATTCAAAGTAGATCCCTCAAAAAAGAAAGAGAACAGTATTAACATAAAAAAGTGCACTCATTGGTATTTTCAACAGAGCTCACTGGAGAACTTGTATTTACTGATAAAATACACTGTTGAGTGACTACTCAGTGAACAGAACACCACAGCTAGCTATATTTAAAACCCACATAAAATAAGTTTAACAAATACTAATCACACTGTCTTTCCATCTGTGAGGTGGGCTGTGATTCCATACCCCAGACCTGAGCAGAAGGACAGACAAGTTGACACTACATGGGAGAAAAGGGCAAGCAAAGCATGCAAGACCCTGTTTCATAGGTCTCTGCTACTAAAATAATATTCCAGACAGAGTCCTCGGCAGGGCTCTCCCAGGGGCTGTATTATAGCACAGGAAGGGAGGGATTAAAAGAATGAACACTGGCTGCACTTGGAGCAGAGCAGAGCTGCTTGTGCACCACCACTCTGCTGAGCTCCCACCCCGTGCTGCAGTTCTGGCACCTCTTTACTCCATAACATAATCCCCAAAAACCAAGGGCCTGAACTGTTCAGGGGGCGTGAGCTGGGGCCTCAACATCACGGGATGCTCAGTGGCTCCACAGGAATTCCAAGTGTGGGCAGACTGACAAAATACACAGACACAGGGAGAGCTGGTTTGGAGTGAAACACATAAATCCTACTGAAAATATGTACAGCAATATACTGCCCTTTATTGTTTGTTCAGCACATTCCAAGCAGGGAAAACTACACCGTAGGAGAGACAGACTGTAACTTCACCAGGACTGCAGCTCAGAGTGGTGAAACAAGGAAAAGGTCATTTCTTCTACTTGCTCTAAAGCACAAGGTCTGCTCCAATGCCATAGGAGTTGCTTCCATTGGACTCTACTGTGGGATTATCAAGAGCAGGGCAAAATTTCACTATATGAGACGTTCTTGCCCAACCAACTACTTCTGAGAGGCAAAAATAGATGGGTAAAATACTTTGGCTCAAATTAACCAATTGTTTCCCTTCCCCCATCTAGTAATACAGGGACGCTATGCTGCTAACCACACCTGTATTTAGCATGCTATACATTTGACACATGTAAGTAGTTACTTCTTCACAGCCCAACAATTAAAGAAACCTTGAATTCAGAAGCCTCCAGATCAAATTTCTGATCCACCAGAGGCTTCTATAGCAAGTCCATATAGCCCAGATGTATGCCATTTTTCTCCCAACTCCTAACCAAGCCGCACATGCAAGAACACTAATTACCCTGGGCTCATTCTGCAGTCACAGGAGACAAAGAGGCATCTTTGTATGGTGGTAAAAATCTCAGGGGAGGTGAAACATGCTTGGCCAAGTGCACAAAGCCCAACAGGATGTTAGGAGTCATTGCAGTACCTATAAGGGATAGGCTGAAGAGAAGTTTCTCTGTTCCTCACTCTACAACGTGGAAAATTCCATACTTGTTTAAAGGATGTTTCATTAGGTGTTGTTAGAAGCTCAGGAATTTGGTGGCGGACATTGGGAAGGAGAGGGTAGAATTATTCTAAGTTAATATAAACAATTTTAAGACAAATATATTAATTTTCTGCTTTACCCAAAATATATAAGTGACACTGATGTTTTATCTTATAAGTGCTTGTAGACAAACATTCCCATGAGTCCTGCAGGTTCAACCATGTATTTACCTGCTCTTTTCCTCACGTAGATGTAAAACAATATTGCCAGGAGAATCAGCACTAATGCAACTCCAAGTAAAACTCCAAGGACAATCACTGCTACTTTCCAGGAGGAACTGTTGTCACTTGAGGACTGAGCAGACAGAGCTGGAAATTTAAAATGCATTTTAGAAATGTTAGCTAGAAACAGTAAAAAGTGGGTGTAAGAAAGCCTGGAGCCCTAAGTGACAGCTGTGTTTTACTGTTTGGCAGCTATGAAACTTTGGAATAATATTGAAAATGTTTTTGTATGGAGTGAATTTGTTAACTAGAAATTTTTTTCTGAGGATTCTTGTGATTTCTTGGTGACATCCATAACAGCTGGTCTGAGGATTTGCTTGATGGCATGGTGTAACTTGAGAGTCTTTAGGTTCTTTTGTGTGAAGAGAACCCATCCTTTGAGTCTGGAACTGGGTATGTGTAGTGACACTTTAAGATAGATCCATAATCTCTATCATATCTGGACTATGTGTTCAGTGAATGTTTAGATAGGTTACTTGTACTATTTGGATCTCATAAAAGAAAGAGGTTAATTTATCAGCTTAATTTATCAGCAGTAAATCTGACCCTTTAATCCCCACACCATTACAGAGAAGCTGTTTCAACGTCACTTACACTGTACAGTTACTTCAGTTTGGTCCCCAAACTTTCTCCTTAATATTTGACTTAGGCGGGCCTGTAAAAAATTCACATCCACGGGCTCTTCTTTTGGCAGCAGAGAGATAAAATCAGCAACCACACTGCCAGGCCTGAACCCAAGCACGAGGATATCGAAGCGGTCATCGTTGAGTTCAAGGCGCATTGCTCCAACAACCTGTGCACATTGAAATTGATTATTTGTTCCACCTGTCAGTCAGCTGAGGCAGAGCAGGAATGCACACATCCTGCACACATCAGGATATCCATTTTCTGAGCTTATCATTCTTTCAGGAGAATTGCTTTGGAATAACAAACGAAAAAAACTTACTGAGAGAGGATTCCGGAGCAATGCATTGTCTGTGATTGAAAATATGAAGCCTAAGTTTGACTTCCAAAGCACCAATCTGTTTAGTTAGTTATAAATGAATAATGCATTAAAACAAGTTGTCCTCCTCCACAAACCCATATGGGACCCCGACTGTAGAAAATTTGAAATCCACAAAGAGCACCCGATATATCTAAAGTTATGTTCAGTGTCCCCTAACTTTTTTAACACGTGCAACTAAACTTCAAGCGTGGTCCTGCACACACTACCAGCACAGAACCTGATGTGAGAGGTTTAAAACTTATTTCTATCACTAGATTTTCAAAATCATGACCTTGCAGAATACCTATGCAAAGACAGACAAGGGTGTGATTTGACTCTCAATCATTCTGGCATAAACCAAGTGTAATCCCATTACACCAATCAAAATCAAATCAATTACACTGATGTCTCCAAAAGCACAGTCTTGCTCACAGCTTTCATGTGTATATAGAGCAAGAACAAGCAGTCCCCCTTCTTAAATAAGACTGGTTGAAATGTTTCTGTCAGGACTGATCTTTACAGAAAATTAGGTGTTTGATCCAACCCATAAGAGAAGTTATCTTCTCGGTGTGGATAAATATGGTATTTTACCTGAAAAGTCTGAAAGGTTACTATTTTTCGTAGATGATAACAAACCTTTTTCTGAGTCAGTGCTCAGTTATCTGCCTCCGTCTTTCTCTGTGGGATAAACCCCTACCCCAAACTACACATTAAGTTCTTTGGCCAGAGACTCCAAAAATATTTTCCTTTTCCTCACGTTGATGAGCACTCTAGATGGGAAACCTGATCTATGCAGGCAAAAGTGTAAAATGTCAAAGCTACAATTACAGAGTGATATAGTTTGGAATTTAAAAAAAAATAGTTTAACATTCAAATTGCAAAAAAAAAAAAAAATCCAATACAGAAATTGTCTATATTTTCAATCACGTTAGTACAGCCTCCCTTTGATTTTGCCATTTTTTAAAGAAAAGCTGACAAATTGCACAAGGTGAAGGAAAGCTTATTAAAAGCCAGTAAAGGGATTCCTGTTGCATTCAGTCAGATTGGAGGAAGCCTTTCAAATCCACAAAAGTAAACTTTCTATCCATGAAATGGAGATGTTAGCAGTCATAAGACAAGGTTACCTCCGAGTTGGCGTTGTGAGAACAAATTAATTACTGCTTATGAAATCTGTGGAGAGTCCTAGCTAAAGGGTTTGATCATCACACTAAAAATAACTACGTTAGTTATTTAAAGCAGTCTACCCCAACCTTACAGTAGTTTTACCTTTCCAACCGGCTTCTCAGGATTCCTGAGAGGTGTTTAAATTATTAGTCCTTTTCTTTAACATGCTGCTAAAGACAGTTGAGTGGCAGACTGCTGCTTCTGTCTGTCAGCTTTCCTAGATCTAAGCTTCCACTTTCTTTCCTCATTTCTACCCCATATGGACCCTTTGATTCTTGTCCAGTCCTGCAGCCACTGCCATGAATCAAGTGGCCAATGATCTGGACTCACAGTACACACTTGGAAAGTTTTCATATTTCCTAGTGTGCGTTGAAATGCTATTTTTGAGTATTTTTTTTTTTTGTCTCCACAGGCACCAATTTAGCAAAGTAGGAGAAAATAAACAGAATGGGATGTTCCTTGAACTTATAAAAACAGAATTTTAAAGTGCCTCCCACTAAATAGCTTAAATTTGAGGATGACATAGGGAACATAGCCCTCCTCATTGGACAACAAGCTGTCTGTCCTTGGCAGTTTTTGTGCTTCCTACACTGTTTTATCTTTTTCACCTGTCACAATCTTGACTTAACAATGAATGTAGGAGACTGGGGTTGCTAATCACAAGCCTCTCTGTAGTTCATTCATGTTGACAAAGAAGATTGCACCAACTTACGTCTGCTTTGATCCTTTCAGACAGTGTTTTGTAGCCTTCACTATCAGAGTTATAAAGTGTATTATTAAATGTCAGGCTTTTTAACAAAACGCTGCAGGCAAATCCTTGGTTACCTGGGGGAAAAAAAGGAAACAATCAGGTGAATCCCAGGACGTCACTCCACGATTTTTTTTTTTTGGACTTTATTATCTCACGTATTTATAGCATACATTGATAAAACCAGAAACTATTCAAATAATAATAAAGTGTATCATGTGTGTCTAATGCACGGGCTTTGGAACCTCCAGAGCTGAATCTCTCCAAATTTGTCAGATATATCAATCCTCACAACTTGTTCGCCATTCCTGTATTATTCAGGGTGCATCCCACTCCCTAATTCAACAGCCACCCTCCCATTGATTCCAGCAGAAGCCACATCAGTCTGCTAGGTTCTGCAAGGCTCTGAGTGTGTTTAAATCCTCCTGAGTAGGTGGATGAGCCCTAAGCCAAAAGGAGAAAGCTTTACTTAGAAAAGTCCAGACTAAAATAGAGCTGGAAGCTGACACTGAAGTTTGATGGAGGCAGCTTCTTTACCAAAGAAGTGTGAACTTCAGATGCTGTGTGAACTGACATAATAAAGCAGATGGCAAAATACTCATGGAAGATACTATATTGTGAAATAAGACCCCGTAGTTATGGATAAACAAATGTTAAGATTCTATAAACTTACTGGAGCATACGATGTCTTTTAAGTCAGAACAGCCAGTACTTTCTGGTAAACAAAAATCAGTTCTTTTGAAACAGGAAGCAGGAGCTGTAAAATAAAAATGAGAATCAAGATAATAACTTCTGTGCATGCATTATTACTGCTAATAAGAAAATTATAGAATAGGTGAAAGTGCCTAATTATGGCCAAGGAATCACCTAAGCAGCAGTTCCTTTGGCCCAGTGAGAACTTAGAATTGCAAATTGTAAAAATGGAGCTTATCAAAAGAGAGGCAGGTGGTGGGTGGGTAGGTGGTATTTGAGAACTTACTGAAATAGCATTGAGAACTCTGATTTCTTATGAGAGCTAAAGATATAGGTTGTGCTGTTATGTGCTTGTACAACTCAGGTAAAATAGACGGAGTTTTCAGAAGTAAAAGTCACCTGCAATTTCCTCTGGAAACAATATGCATCATGGAGTCCCAAAACCTCAGTATGCTTGCCTGGACTGGCTAATCTGAATTATTTATAATGGGTCAAGGCCCATTAAAGGGTGGTACAGCAGGTTTTGTGGTTAGCTCATTGAGTATACCTCCAGTTCTCCTCATAGCAGTGAACATAATCTTTAACTTCACATGTATTACAGGTGACTTCGTCTTTATTGCTCTTTTTAATTATCTTACAAACACTTTTCTGGTAGGACAGACAGCCCCAGATTATAAAAGTAAACAATTTTTAATTATTTTTTTTAATGGGGAAGCTAATAAATGAAAGCCAGTGGACTGAAGTTCAATGGAAATAATGATGAGAATTCCTTGGCTCTGTGGTCCTAAAGACTAAGATAGAGGGTAAGTCCATTAGAAGGAACCCCGCAGTCAACTTCTAGAATAATGCCCTAGAAGGGTTTTGAGAATAATCAAACAATCCACTAGAGAACTCAAAAAAGGATTGCAACAGGGACAGTTATATTTTAGAGGTCAAGAAATGCTGAAAGAAAGTAGCAATTGCCAAAAGTCAAGTTAGATCTTCCAAGTTCTATAAAAAGAAATCATGAACACTTTCTCAGCCACTGGGAAAGTATGATAAAGAGCAGCACAGTTTTATCAAACGTGGATCATGCCAAAATAACACAGTGGCTTCCTTTGACAGGCTGTCTTTTAGATCTCTTCCAATGATAGAAAAGCAATATTATACAGTGCCAAGTGGTAATTCTTTTAGTGGAAAAAGTTTTGTTCAAAGGAATTGGCTAAGGGGGAAGGTGATGATGGGGAGCTTTAAAAGGAGAAACCTTGATTTAGAGGGATATTATGTGTCATGTTCCTTGGGAATCAGTTTTAGTACAGACACACAATTCAACAGTTTGTCTTAATGTCTGTATCCTAGGATGAAATAAAAAAGGTAACAATGACAATTAAGAACTGTCTGCATTCACAAAAGCAAGTGCAACCTAAATTTCACATTACCAGACTGTTTTCTGTTAAATTTACAACCAAAATATCCTGACTTCTGTACAGAATTATCTGCCTCAACAATACAGCAAGGCCAGAAACTTTACAGAGCGAGCGCTTACCCTCGCAAGCTCCTGTTTCATCCAAGTAGCCCTATCCAAGCAAGGGCATGAGTCAAATCAATAAAGATGACTTACAAGAATTAGAGTCTATGACATCAAATCCAGCTCATATTGCAGCAAGATACTGTGAGTTTATATTGATTAAAAAGAAATGAGGGGGTGGTGGAGGAGGTACCTGTTCGGACAGTAACTGAGGTCTGGCTGTTCTCAGCACATGTTGACACTGCCACAGAAATGGTGTATAGATGGGCAGGAAGTAAATGTTTAAACACAGCTTCTGTCTCTTTTGTAGTCGTTTTATTGATCTCCTGGTTTCCATCCATGAGAGAGATGTTGTAGAGGCTGCCTTTGCTGCCACTGGTCCAGCTGAGTTGTATTTCTCTCCCAGTCACGTTCTGGACTTCGATGGACACTGGCACTGCAAAGTCAGACAGTTTCATACAGCTGAGAGCAGTTCATTTCACTTCTGCAATTCTACACATTTAACACTGAAGAAAAAAATACAAATTTAACCCATATAAACTTTTGTGAGTTTTACTGGAGCTGATTCCAGTTTTTCACCTCATTCTCCCACAAGAGCAGAAATAAACAGTTTGCTCTATAAATGTAAATCATGCATTAATACACTTTCTTTGATGGCTCCAAAACAAAAATCGGTGACATTCTACTTGCTTGTAATCTTTCCAACTGCAGGCTAGGTGTAGTAAATGGTCAGAATTGTACAATGTTGCTTTAAGATAGTAGAGAATTGATGAGGCTGGTTGAGAAAAATATGAGTGTTCTGAGGTGGGCTGCTATTTGACTCATACTGATATCCTCAGGAGGATGGATGACTAAAACGCCACCAAGAAACCCTAAGTTCAGAGCAGTAGAGAGGCATTTATTAAATGTGCCTTATAATAAGGTTAAGAAAAATCACCCAGCACAGTAGTTTATGCCTGCAGACAGGCACCCAGTGAACTCCTGCTGGGTCCAGGAGAGCTTTACCAAGGTGTAGAAACTGCCTTGATTAATATCAGTATAATTATCTATTCTCAGTGGTTCTATCAGGCTTCCCTTTCTGAAATTATATCCAGGGATTTTGCCTCACAGCAGATAGGACTGATGAACAAGAATATTGTATCTGATAGGTTAATTTTTATTCTACTATTCGGTATCAGATATTTACTTACTGCAAGGTGCTGATGTAAATGTGGTGGTGAAAATGGCAGGAGATGTTGATCCTGTCGATCCAGTTGGATCAGTGTGTGGAA
>WBMZ01003884.1:0-27946 GCA_013400975.1 Atrichornis clamosus
ACAAACCCACCACAACTGCACAGACACTTCATAACACCCAACAGGCAAATACAGCTATCACCATTTGACGGATATCATGAGAAAAATTGAGTCCCAGCTTGCTGAAGTCTGTGTGATAAGCAAGAGATAGAGTGGGTGTAGACTAAGGACCAGAAGATATATGTGCCCTGTTGTGCCCCATAGCAAGCCCATAAAATAGATAATTAGCAGTCAGGCTGTAATAGCACTGACAGTGAGTGGTTCTGCCTGTGCTGTAACTGGACTTTATCATATTATTGAGTTTCCATAGCAACCCCTGTAGGACCTTTCAAAATGGACTTTGTTTAGGAAAGTGTTTGGGAATGCCTGTAAGCTGATCTGAAATCCTTTAGAGGATACACTGCCTGAAGCCCTCCTGCAGCTAATCCATCAAACCTGTTGTTTCCTCATGCAAAACAAACGTGCTTTACCAGTAGAGTTGATCAAACCTAAGTAAGTGTACCATCCAATTTTTACCTGTCTGCTCAAATCATGATATGTTGAAGGTTACACAACTGCATTAGTGGGCTGCCAAAGAGCACAGCCTGCCCACACTTGGGCAGCTGCACTCAGCTGCATGTTTCCAGCTATTTGGCTCAAGAAATACTGCTTTCACTCTCCAGACTACTACCAACTTGAGACTTGGACAGCTTTGTGTGAAAGAAGACAATGTTGTGCTATGCCCTGATATTGCTACTAAGGCATGGCTTCAGAGACTTCACCCCACTCAGGTGTAGGAACGGTAAATTTATTAAAAAAAACCCAAAACCCAAAAAAACCAAACCTCCTCCAAAAAAAACCCAAACCAAAAACAATTCCCCCAAGACTCCAAAACCAAACAAGTTATTTTCTCCTCTGCAAAAGTAATCAGAGGAAAAAAATCCCATTTTGTTGAAACAAAGGAAAATTACCAACACTCTCAAGATCACTGATGTGGGAACCCTCATCAGGGGTTGGACTAGATAATTTCCAGAGGTCCCTTCCAAACCTAACTATTCTCTGATTCTGTAAAAGGAACAAGTGTGCAGATTGACATGATGTTTTCAGAGCCCAGCTCAATTCCTTTTGAAAAATACTTTGCCTTGCAGGCCTGACTGCCCTGCTGATAGTAATGGGAGAGAGGGAAAGCAAGTGAGAATAAAACAACAATGAAAAAATTGTAATGGCCTATTTATTTAGTAAACCTATAAAAGATGTCGTTTTTTCTGAATCATTGGACAGATAGGATTTGGTTAAGTTCTCATTTTTATGATTGTATTTAAAGCATCACTTGCATCTAGTGTAGGGTCCCCAACACTTGCTTTGTCCTAAATTCATTACTATGGATGAGGTGCTGCTCTGTGTGTATTGTCATAAATGCACATAAAGTTTGAAGTATCTGTATGGAGCATTTGGCTTTATTGCTTTTGCTTTGCTCAATGTTATCTAACTATTCTGAAGAGCTGGACCTTGGCAGGTTTTCCACAATTGTTTATCACTTAAGTACACAATAGTACTCTAAACTTCTCTGCTTTCAGCATATTCACATTTATGGCATTTATAAAATATTATAATTCAATTGAAAATGGGATTTTATTGTTCAGAACAGACAGAATTAAGCTCACACGAAACACAGTAATTTATACAAATCTGTGAGTGTCTGATTTTTTGTGATTTTATTTCTTTTTGTTGTTTTTTGTGGGGTTTTGGGTTTGGGGTTTTTTTTTGATGATTCAAACAGTAACACTGCTCTTGTTAGGGAACAGAGTTAGGAAACTATGTACTTGGCAACATACTTCTCAGGTGTTACTTTAGAAGTTGTGTTTGTGTTTGAAAGCATTATGAAAATCTATTTGTTCCTATCTTTGAAAACTGGCAGTGAGTTTTAGCACCATGGACTGGCTGATTTTTGTAATATATAACAGCTGCAGAACAGAACAGCTGTTTTTCTTGGTTTTGTTACCTGTAAACTTTGAGCTTCTATTGCACTGATCTGCACTGGTGTACGATCCATGGATGTCCCTTATCTCCTCTTGCTATCATTTGAGACACTGATCTGAACCATTTGGTACATCTTTGCACCAAATTGTTTGTCTAAAGTAAATTCCTCTGGGGACAAATTTTGAGGACTGGAGCCCATTTTCTTTCTGCATGCAGCTTCCTGCTGAGGGCAGCAGTCCTGCCCACCTCAGGGCACTTTGATATGCAGCTTCCCCGTCTGCTGGCACGTGGGACAGACGGGTGGATGACATCTGCAGGCAGGCAGCACGGGCACCACGAGAGGAGGCTGGTAGCATTCCTTTCTACTGTCCTGTGGATCAAGTAGCTGAACAGAATAACAGAAACAGGATGCAATCCAGATATTAAAAGAGGCAGTAACATCCAGAATATCTTACCTGCCAGTTGTGCAACTGAAAAGTGTGAAGGAGGGACATATATATCCCCCAGGATATAATCAGTAGGGGTATATGTCAAAAGGTAGTTAAAATCAGCATAAACTTGTTTTCCTTTTCCGTTTCTTATACTGAAAATTGCTACTTAAAAAATGAAAACGTCCATCTTCTACAATTTGAGAAAATGCATAGAGAAAATTAACCTGCCTGTGGGAGAAACTCTCTCCCATTAATGTTTTTTCTTCTTTGATTGTTAGTAACTACAGCTCATTAAAAACATGAAAAATAAGAAGTTCTCATTATAACCTTAGCAAAAACATATGGAACATGTACCACTGTACTTTGGACAGACACTCAACACATTGCTTATTTCATCATTGTGAATATGGTTCAGGAAGTCAGTTGAAATGAGCTTTTCCCTTTTCCACAGTAATTTCTGTCTTGGAAGCTGGCTTTTCTGCTTCTTCATCAAATAGTAAAACTCCCAAAGCAACCAGATAACTCACTTTTTATCACACTGCAGAACACAGTAAGAGTTCCCACTGGGCCTACCACATTTTAATTTAAAATTGAAAAGCTCTCTCGTTTACCCATAATTTACATTGTAACATGTGTGACAAAGCTAGAAATCCCAGAGGGCAATGCCATATCTCCTGTCAGTTTGGATACATTCTCATAGATCTTGTGAGTCTCTGGGATTTTACATTGCATGCCCGAAGGCAAATAGGGGAAAAAACAAAAAAAAAAGAAAAAAAACCAAACCAAAACAAACAAACAAAAAAAAAAAAAACAAAAAAACCCCCCCCCCCCCCAAAAAAAAACCAAACACCAAAAAACCCCAAACCAAAACAAAATAAAAACAACAACAACAACAAAAAGAAAACAGAAATCTCGTGTCTGCAACTTAGGACCAGCGATGTATCTTGTATAGGATTTATGGATTTCCACTGACACAGTACAGATGCATCAGACTTTGGATAAGCCTTCCTCTGTCCAGCACCAGACAAGTACCTTTACAGGAAATTTGAGTAATGTTAGAGAGGCATTGCATGTGTACCAAAACAAAGAATTTGAATAGTCTCTATCGTCTCTCTTCTGCATTTTGACAGATCAATAACGGAACTAACTCTAGAATAACAAGTAGGTGGAGTTTTAAATCTTCATTTCCCCCATTCTAAACATAATTTTATGATGAATGAAGCCAAAGTGACAATAATGGAGACAGAAGAGAAAAACTGTCATGGCATGGTTAACAGCAGCACAGTTTCTCCCCTACTGCTTCATCCATATGGTTCAGAGGTGAAATGCAGGAAACATTTTTCTAACGTAGCTGAGTCTATTCCATCTATTTCCTTGTGTTTAGATGTCTCAAAAGTCCTGCTGATCAGGTCCTGTTGAGAAAGGCTTGTCTTACAGGAATCCATCCACTTGGAAAGCAATTTTCAGGGCACCAAAAGATTTTAAATAGCATTCAGGCACAGGAATCTACAGGATGCTGAAATGAGAAATTCACAGGGATTTTTATCAGAGAAGTATATATCTCAGGAGCTCTGCACAGGACAGCAATTGTTCCTGCACCATTCAATATTTTCATTGATAGTCTGGAGTCATACAGAAAATAATTGCAGCATAGTGTACTGGTGCTGCACAACAGTGGGGAAGTGATCTTTAATGATGAAGAAGGGAAGACTCATATGCAATGATGTGAATGATTTAACAAGATATATCCCTGGAACTAAACATTTTTGACACAAAAACATTGGAGATTCTGTATGCTACTGTTTCATGTTTGCTTTTAATTTTTATGTGACTAGCACTGAAAAAAATGTCTTCTTTCAATGGAAATTCTTTATGAACTTGGTCCAGTTTCTCTAAATATTTGTAACCAAACTGATGTATTTGACGGAATGGTGTTATTACCATTCCTTTTTATCCACTAGCTTAGACACTTGTTCACTGCTTGAGAGACCAGGGATCAAGCCTTTCTGCCTGAAGGGATCTGAACTCACATCTGCCACACACCAATAAAGCACTAGCAGTCTGTTAGTGCTGCTGTGCTCAGTGTAAACTATTTAAAATTCATTGAACCATCATGTGAAGGAGTGAATTATTTCACTACCTAGCTTGATCTCCTGGGCACTCTCACAGGATGTTGGACATTTTCATTCCAGTCCCTGCTCCAGTGAGTCTTTTAATATTAATATGAAACAACATATGACCAACAAGACAGAGGAAGGACACCTCAGTGTAGAATGATGCTATTTATACCAGCATGGTATGTATTTAGAGAAGGTTTCTGAGATACACTGCTTCAAATCTGCTCAAGTATAACAGAAAAATGACCGTGAGCCTTTAGTCTTCCTGAGGATTTTGCTAACCCTTAGAAATTGGATAAAAGAAATCAATTACTAAATTATCATTAACTCTAGCTCTTCATTTTATTATTTGTCCTAAAGTGTCTGAAAATCAAATATTCTGTTCATGTCCAATGTAATGCTTCAGTAAACACATGACTATTTTTCACTTGTTTTCTGATTTGGCAAAGAAAAAACAAACCAAACTAAAAAATTTCTTTCAACTAAATGAACTTTCATTTATTATTTTATTCAGCTGGTGAAGAGAAAATAACTACTAAGTGATCCTTCATTTGATCCATTTTAGGGGGTAAGATCCTTAGCACTGTATTCAATTGGCACCTAAAAACTTTATCAAGCCTTTAACGTGCACTTACTGAAGTCTGAATAATTGCACTGGCGGCAACTGAAAACTGATTATGTGGTTTTAATTACTGAGAGGGCAATCAATCTATGTTCCCTGCAGCTATTACTCTTCAAAGTCCTATTTAGTACCCATTTCCCTCGTTTTCTTTTTTGCGCAAAGGAAAATTGACTGGCTGGAGTTTTTCCCCTACTGATAAAAATACATATATTTCATTTGAGTGTTTACTTTGGTTTACCTTACATAAGCAAGAAGACTAGGAATGTTAGGGAAAAACATTTGGCAATAGCTCTGTATCTGCTCATTCAAAGCTTTGTTTGGAGCAAACAGGTTCACTGGCAGGGTGGCTTGTTGCATTGTTGATTTTTGCAACTAAATAGTCTTCAAAAGAAAGTTTCTCACTGTGGCCTATATAGGCTTGGGGAGATGAGGAGATAAGTATTTTTCCAGTTTTAGATTCTGAAAAGTTTATCCCCTTTATCAGCTAGTTACCTGCTGAGGAGGATGTCAACAGGAAAAGGATGGGAAGGCTGGAACTAATCAAAAACCTCTCTTACAAAGTGGTATGTGTTGCCTGATGGTAAAGCAAATGTAAATTGAAAAACGTCTTTGATTTTTTTCCTTTCTACTTCAAGTCACTCTCCTGCAAATTAAATCAGAGCCCAAGAGAACCCAGCTCTTTCCCTTGCATCACACCCTTGTTGCCACTTATTCTCTCATCCCCCTATTATGCAACCACTTTCACGAGTACCTAACTGAATTCAGAGTGACCACATTTGTTTAAATGCCCAGCTTTTGTAATCCTTGGCTAAACCAGGATCAAAAGATCATGCAACTAACTCCCTTTGCAGCATTATCTCACTGTCTTGAAATGATATATCCAAATCTTCTGTCTAAGCTGATTTCTCGCAGGTATTTGACATGTTCATTTTTCTTAAGATCGTGTAGCATTTCAACCTACCAACCAATTCATTTAATCTGAGCAGGTTTCACTGTTCCCCCTGTAGTTAATGAGGGAGAGTAGCAGTTAAAAAGAAAATCTTTCCACTCAGATACTTTCTCTGGGCTATGATCATAAAGAGGATCTAGGTGACTTGCTTAGACCTTTAAATAACTGATACTAGTTGAGCTGAATTCCATACGGTATTTGAATTAATTAAGTCTGTTTCTAATCAGTATTATGGTTTTGAAGTTTTTGGTGTTCTTCAGGCTCTGTGATGTGGCCATTTTTTAATTCCTATGTATTCATGAAAATATTTTACTAGTACCTGGCATGGCTACATTTAAATGAATGATATGCTGCACAAAACATTTGATTATATGGAGAATAACAATTTAAACAATTCCAAATGCCATAACTTATTCCTTCTATCCAGTGGAATACTTGTGCACTAATGAATGAATAAATGATAGAATGAACACAAGTACAAATGTGTATAAATCTCTATTGCGAATTTCATATATCCTGCACCTTTACTCTTTCTCAAATAAACAGATAAAATCTGTTGAAAGGCAAAAATAGATCAAAGGTCACTTTGTCTTAGGAGTCTCATTGACATATAATTTTCTTAGCTTCATTTCATTATAGAGAATACTTTGACAGGCAGGACAATGCAAAGTCCTATCAAAAGTTTTGTGGAGTTTTGAAGCATTACAAAATTCAGTCCTGGCTAAGATTCATTCCTTTTTGGTACTGTTTTCCCTTTTCAAGGAATGATTACTTAAAAACCACAGTAAAAATTGCAGTTACTGAGGTTTGTTTCTTATGAGCAGCAGAAGAGAAAAAAAATTTTGAAGAATTGAGATAAATGTGCAAAAAACTATTCTGCAGACTCTGATCTTTCTGTATTAATGGGCAACTTCTTAAAAGATATTTTATATACTGTACTGGTATATATTTTTTCATTTGTACTTTTACTGGCTGTAACTTTACAGTTTTTCCAGTTTCATCTCACTGACTTTTCATTTCCAGCTCTTACAGCTGAGCTTATTTGAGAGTGAGAGAGGAGGAAAGAGAAAAGACAGTGTAGAAAGAAATCAGAATATGAGAAGGTTCAGGAACATATAATCTGAAAATATGATCCAAACTGTCACCATGATTAATATTTCTGGCCTTCCTCTCATCTTCTACTCATCAAGGCTCCTTTTGCCTGTGGTCTTGGAACCAGTGATATCACTTACACTTGATTTTACTTTGCCTCCAGCTCTTTTGCCCTTTTGCTCCAGCCTTCCAAAATTTTGCCTTGTTCTTTTTTGCTCTTATATCCTCCCCTTCTCCCTTTCCATCACCCACAGGCTGTCTTGATGAGTTTGTGCTTCAACACCATCCACCTGAGAGAGGAAGGTGGCTTGAGTTATCCACTCACTATCACCAGAGGCTCTCTGCTCAGCCTGGTGATCATTTCCCTGCTTCTGCACAAAACCCATACCACCTTCCCTGACACCATTTCTGCAGAAAGCTGACCCTGAAAGTCTCACCCTACTCTGAGTAAATGAACTCTCATCAACTAAAATACACTCAAGACTAAACACTAAGCTGAGCAGAGATTTGAGGGGTTTAAATCTAATTTCTCTGATTTTTATCTAATTAATTCTACTTTGGTAAATGAGGAAAATGATAGAGAAGAAAAGATTTTGATCAAATGTAAGTAATTTGCAGATCTGGTCTACAGGTAAAACCCAAATCAGTTCTATGAAAAAAGATAGCAAAGTTCAGACCTGCTCTAAGCACACTGCAAGAATATAGAACAGCTTTACTGAAGGAATAGTTCCTAACACATATTTTAAATTTTGGTCAGTTGTAGCATTGACATTAGAGTGATATATCAGAGCTTGGACATCAAGGAATCTTAGCTGATTATTGCATTCCAAACAACAGAGTGGAGAAATGCCATCTGAAGAATTTTTAAATTTACTACTTTTCATTTTCTTAAATTTTTTCAACATTTAAAGAATGAAACTCAGCAATATGTCAGTCTGTCCTTCATCAGCTCTTGTACCCTAATATAATTTCTGGTCAAGTATGCTATAACAACTAAAAATGTGGATGATCCAAAAATTTCATCTCCTTGCATCCATAATTAGCAGGTTAGGAATTAATCTCTTAAAATAATTCAATCTATATCTGGATATAAACATTTATCAGAATTCAGTATTGCTGCCAATCACTACAGGAGACTAGGAAAAAAAAAGTTGAAACACATACCTAAAGTACAGAAATGATGATAAAAATAAACTTCTCTTGGTGCCATGAGCTTCATAAAATCAATTTTTGCTTTGTCTCTGAGGGATTCTCTTCTTGACAAATTTGAAATGTAGTAAGTTAGGGAGTGTAACTAGGTTATGTTCTACAGCTGAATCAGCTCTGGCACAAATTCATCACATCTGGAAGACTGTTATAGAGTTCATATCATTTATTTGCTTGTTAAAGTAACTAAACCCCAAGTTTTTACTTGAAGGGATTATCTATAGATGTTCCCTCTGATACAAAACCTGTATGTGTTTCCCAGAAGCCATCTCATTACTTAAACATGACTGTATTGAAAGGTATGCATTGAAATCTGAGTGCTCAGCAATAGACTGTCACATTATTTTGGCTGGAAAAAAATGCTACCAGCTGTGCTGAACATGACTGCAACTGAATAGTACGTAGCAGAAGAAAACAGGAATTGCTTTTTCCTTTTTTGTTGCTTTTGTTAAGGGTTGGGGGGTTTTTTTGGTTGGGAGGTGTTGCTAGAAGTCCAGCCAAAATAAGTTTCTTAGATCTTCCTATATTAAAGAGCTTTCCTTGACACTAGAACAACAAAGAACTGGACTGGTTCCATAATGTACAATTTTCCTTGTGTTCCAGGAAGATACTCTATTCCGTGAAATCATGGCACAGTTCATACAGCACATTCATCTCTCTCCATACCTCTGTGACCGAGTTGGTACACTGAATTGAGCACCAGCTGGCGTCTTCTGACAGCGTGGGAGCCAACAGAAGATGCCCTGTTGCCTGCAGAGCCATATCTGTCTCAGATCTTTAAGTCAGGAAGAGAAAGTTAGCCACAGAGTTCCATTTGAATAGTTCATATTCAGTTGACTTTCCATATGGCTTTATGTTAGTATGTAAAAGGAGAAGCAGAGGAGCTTTTTCCAACCCTCCTCATATAACTGTCCAAATTCTTGCCTAGTTAATGGGCAGAAGGTCCAGTCTGCCTTGTAGACATGGTGCTTAGGGACATAGTTTTGTTGTGGAATTAACAGTGTTAAGTTTATGGTTGGACTTGATTATCTTAAAGGCCATTTCCATCCTAAATGATTCTGTGATTCCATGAAAAGGATCTTTCTTCTCCAGTGAGTTATACGACTGAAGAGAACAAGTCCTTTTGCTTAGTGTCAGAGACTGAAATGTTTTGGTTCATGGCTTAAACATTGTTATGAAGGACCTGCTGCCCATTATGGCAAAATTGTGTAAACTGATTTTCACTGAAGCCCACCCCTACGCCTGACTTTGGACTGTGACTTAAGCTCTCTAAGGGAACTCGAGATAAGATAAAAGGGCACCATTTTTCAATCATCTCAGGTCTAGGGAGAAGTAAAAAAGGCTGATGGAGAATAATGTAAGCCAAGCCTAGCAGCTGTCCTGAAAATCAGCTCTGGCTGGGTTTGGGGTGGGGGAGGCCATAACCCACAGGCTCGTCTGCTGGGGCCAGGTTTGCACACACTTCCCCCCAACCAAGGGGGGAGGAGGAGAGGTTTTGGGTGTGTGGTGTAACCTCTGGTCAGAGGAAATGAACACCCATCCTCCCTTACACAAACTGGCTCAGCTGCAAAACTTCCCAACCAGGGAAGGCCACATCCACAGGACATTCNGGCAGCTGAGGAGGCGTCATAATCCATCAAAGACCCCCAAAGTGCTCCCCAGACTGATTCCTGAGGCCTTGCACCAGATGACTGCATGAGATGCAAAGTGCTGCAACCGGTCCAGAGTCTGCTGCAAGAGACGGTGTCAAACTTGTCCCCCCTCTGGGGGAGGTACCTGGGCGTTCCCACCTTGTTTAAACATATATTAATCCATCAGACTCTATGCTTTTCAGGCGACCCTCACCACCAAGAGGACCAGATGGAGAGGATCAACAGGACACCGTTGGGATCCTCGGAGTGATATTTTCTACTTAATCTGTCCCCGTTACTCTCTTTTTCTCCCCCCACCTCTTTCTATGTCTTTCACTCTCTTTCTTTCTCTCTCTCTCTCCCTCTCTCTCTCTCTCTCTTTCTCATTTAGTGTTAAATAAAATCCATGCTATTGACTTTGGCATATGGTCTCATTTGCACCTTAATTCAGGCAGAGGCATCTCTTTCTAATAATTTTAAGAACCTGATCATAACACTTAGATTTGCAAACTACCATGCTCACTAAGAGTACAAGTAATTCAAATGGAAATGTTAGATATCTTCATCTGCCCAGCACCCTATTCGAAGACCTCTCCTACAGAGGTAAACGTAAAAGAGCAAAGGGGATGATGGTAGTGCTGGAAAGATACACTGCTTGAAGTCTCCTCAGGGAAAGAGGATCTTTGGTCAGTCTGAGGAAAATTGTGTTTATGTGTCTCCTGTTCCACGTGAGTATCTTAACCTTTGAGGCACAGAATGCTCAGGGTGAGAGCAATCATTCCCTGCATCCCTCAAGAGGCACCATTAGGCAGGGAAGATCACACGCCATGATAGCCAAGTCACAGAGAGAGCAGAGAGCCAAACTCTTTCCCAGGGAAAGTGTATATGGTTACAAGAACCTTCATAATTTTTTTTAGGAAAAAAACAAATCTTTTTTTTAAAGTAAGAATAACCTTGGTAAAGGAAGGAAAGTCCTCCTTTCAGCTTTCCACTCCTCTCCAATTGAATGTTAAACTAGCATTGATTTACCTCTTAGCCAATCTCCTTTTACTCTGACATTGCCATGCTTTTCAGTATACATAAAAAGACGATAAAAATATGTAAAGTGTAGGAGAAAGAAACTTCAGCCTGCAAAATCTGCCTGACAGAAACAATCTGGAGACAAACTTCACGAAAGTAGAAGAGTACCTGTGGTACATCAGGGCTAGGGCAGAGGAAAGAAGTTAGTGGTTTGCTCCACACCAGGGCTGACACCTCTGGCCAAAATAGATCTGAAGGGGGGCCTCTTTTAGGAGGTTACCCATCTTTCCACTTTGAGTATGAAGCTGCATATATTTTTGGGTATAAATGAATGCCCATGTTTTGATTCCTTTGCATTTTCCATTCTAGGCTTCTTGACTAATTATTTGAAACCAATGTGTTTATGGTTGTCATAATTCCTGGCAGCAAAATTTCCTCTGACACCTAAAACCTTTTAGAACTTACAGGGCAGGAAATGGCAACACTTCACACTTTCTGACTAAACTACAGTGAATGAAAAAGTAATAATCCTTAAATATGTGCAAATATTTAGTGTGCATGCTACAGAAGTGAAAACTCTCACGATTAATATGATACTCAGTTTTCACTCTCCTTTGGTTAGCTGAAATTATCACCCACTCAGCTTTCCTGTTGAGATAAATAAGAATCCTGGTGTCCACCACAGCTATTCACCATTGCAGGGAGACCTGCAGGCCAGTGAAAACTGAAAAACCTCTCTTTGTGGGAAGGAAATAAAAGAAAAAATAGCCTAAATGGCCTTCAATAGAACTAGAAAGTATTTACTAGAGAAGAAGGTTTTGAGCTGCTTTTATTCAGCATGACAAGTCAATGGCGAACTTTAAGTTTCAGCTGTCCTTGAATTATAGACCTTAGCTCTGCTGTCATACAAGAAGATGAGGTAGTCTTATGCCAGTAAGGTAAAAATATTGATTCAATCATTCATGCCTTAATGATTTCTGATGCATAGCCTACAGGCCTAAACTGCTCCACACTGTATGTTTCTTCCCCTACCCTTTGCTTTCTCCTCAGGGGTTAGCTTCTTGGGGGTTGGAGGTGGAAGAGGAGGGTATTATATAGACATTCTGGCAGCTGAAATAAAGAAAATTTAAGGGGTATTAAAACAAATCACAGTGGTGTTATGGAGGGATATCCATTTTCTTCCTATGGAAAACATGAACTTCACATAATATGTAAATAGCAAAGTGAAGCCAATGAATTAAAATTCCACAGAATACATTACTATTCCAGTCTAAAGACAGCAAAGGCACATGTGAATGCACATCGGTTTCAGGTTAAATGAAACAATAAACAAAGCAACAAGGATGTCTCAAGAACTTCCAAGTTTGAATGGTCATCCAAGCTTTCCCAAACTCTTCAGGTCCATGCATATTCAGCTCTTGAGTGTTGTGAAAAAGAGTGTCCCTTAGGTGACTAGTTTTTTTCTGAGAAGGCTTTGAGATCATGCCTTTCAACATTAATGCTCCCAAACCCTTAACCTTTAAAAAATGCTGTTCACCTAACAAATTACAGAAGTGCAGGCTGCACGGTGCTTAGTGCCTTTACACACACTTCCCTCTAGTGTTAAAAGGGAGCTACTCAACCTGCTCCCTGGAGCTATTAGCTTGTCTTTGATTGTTACACTTAGTGTGAACATCAAATTTCTCTCTGCAATAAAATAACACAAAGATAAATAGTGCCTTAAGTATCACAGGAGAAACAAACAAACAAAAAAAGTAAGATCCCATCATTTACTGTCTTTCCAGAGATATTGTAAGTCATGAGAACGATCACAAAGTCAAGGTATAAGATTCAGAGCCACAACATATTCATTAAATTCTGTCAGACATTTGTGTACTACAGCTGTGTGTTAATACTGGATCTGACTTTCAATCATTACCGAAGACAGCACTGCTGATAGTAGGAGTAGTCCAAAGCAGAAAATGTTTTTTTCTGGATATGTGAAAGGACACACTGACAAGTAATGCCCTTTAGCATAATAACCTTGGCAAGTCAAATTCAGAGGGCATATTTTGCAAGTCTCTTATTCTAGCCAAGGTCAAGGAGGTTACTGAGGTTATTAAGCCATACATTGGCTTAAAATTTGAAATACTGTAGGATAGTTGTGCTAAACTATAAACACAAAGAAAAAAATTCTTGTTAACCACACCGCACTTTTAGAGAAATTGGAATATCATATGAAGAGAGCAGTTAAGTAAAAAGAGCATCTATCTGAAAGCAGACAAATCTTCTAGTGGGTTAGCAAAATTCATGCTACACGACCAAAACTTTCCCAGCGTATATTAAAAATAAGTCTTTGAGCCTGAACCAGTGGCTATGTTTTGGCTGGTCACTTCCTGAAGCCATTTCTGCTTGGGAACCATATTTCATTAATTAACATGAGAAAGGCATCACCTTAGCTACTCTAAACACTATCCTGATGCATCTGGTCTTATCTTTTTATGTGTTAATTAAAAAAAAAAGGTTCTAGGTAAATCCTTTAAAAAGTGTCCATCAGTGCATTTATATGCAATATGTAGGCTCCTGAAATTTGCCATAGTAACATCAGTACAAATTTTCCAGTGTTCTCTTGCTTCTTACTAAATAATCTTTTCAGCTTCTACTTGGATTCCCTTTGGTCTTGCATCCCTGCAGACAAAGGTGCTGATGCAAATGAATGCAAACTGTTACTGTTCTGATTAGTAATTATCTCATGGAGAGTAAACATTCAAAGACCAAAAGCACAAGAGATTTAGCTTTCCTATTCACAGGGCTGTGCTGTGATGTATTCAGGAACCTGAACACAACAGGTGACTAATACAGTCACAGAAAAAGTCTTCTGGGATTCATTTAATGAATAAGGCTATAGCCCTGCAATTCTCCTGCACAGATGTGATTGTTGCAGCTTTAAGATTTTGGGAACATACATACCATTTATTTGGTTCACGTTTCCTGTTGGGCAATGAAACATACAGG
Source organism: Atrichornis clamosus (assembly GCA_013400975.1). Classification (NCBI taxonomy): domain Eukaryota; kingdom Metazoa; phylum Chordata; class Aves; order Passeriformes; family Menuridae; genus Atrichornis; species Atrichornis clamosus. The sequence continues at coordinate 14,001 of WBMZ01003884.1, forward strand.
ATCAGGTCCTAAGTTTAAATGAGTTACCTCTTGAAAAGCTGAAATAGGTAACAACTAAATAAGGATGTCTTGAAGAAAGACTGACCAACCTTTCTTGGACTGCTAAGTTTTTGTAAAAAAATTAATTCAGAGAAACTGAATCTACTAGGATTGAATTAGCAAATAATTTTGGTCATAAAAATATGGGAAGGGAGTTGAAATACTTCTTTTTAAGAATTCCTGAGTTAAACATGTTGACATCAACATGTGTCACGGTTGGATTCCTTCAAAAAAGAAAAAGCTAAAAGCTGAAACCTTCTTATCTCCCTGTCACTTTTCCATGTTTTTCTTTTGATCTCAGAGCCAAAATGCAATCCAGAGCTGTAACTACACAGCTCCTCCTGTTTCTCACTTTCTTCTTTTCACGTGGCCTTCTAGACTTTCTGGTACCTCCAATCAGGTAGTCTGCAGTTTTCATTTGTGTGAATTATAAAATAAAAAATTCCTTTGAATTCTGCAATTGCAGAATGCTGCTTAGAGAAAGGTGGCAGAACTAGAAAGACTCATAAGAGACATTTATACTTTTATATGCATATTTATACAGAAAAGTGGAAAGGAACTAGTTGACTAAGGTGGTATCAGCTGAAGGAACATGAAGATGTTCCCTTCTCAGGCATTCTTATGAATGATGACTAAAAATGCTGCTATCATTTCATAGTTTTGTCTCCTTATACAAATTGTGTGGCATTTTACTCCTTGAGTAATTATCTTCAGAGAGGTATCGCTTAGAATAAAACACTCAGCAATATGACCCAAAACAAAACTTAGTGACCCACTGCATATACACATTAACAGTCTGCCAAAAACTGCCATTGGTAATTCTCCTGCAGAGTTAAGTCTCTAATTTTAAGAAGTTTAATAATTAGCAAAAAACAATTTGTGTGGGATTCATCCACACTAACTGAAGTCCTTTAGCATTTGTGTATTGAAACCTTGCTAATCTTCCTTGGCTCTGTGTAGTCAATAGAGTGAAAGAGCTTCAGGAGATGATTCCTGTGCCCTGTCTTCCTTATGAGAGTTGCGCAAAATTACTTTCTGGAGGTTAATATTTCTCTCCACTGAATTTAAAAATACTCAAGAGTAAAACACTCAGATATACAAGTCTAATTGTTAGATGGCTAATTCAGGGCCGTTCAATCCTTTCATTAGCTCAGCAATGACAGCGGCTGTCCAAGGCACAGGAGAGACTGCTCAGAAAGGCAGCATCTCCTCCTGGAGATGCACCAATAGTTTGTGCATTGTACAAGTGGTCAGTCTAGCTGGGGAGTTAAGTAACAACAGACCATATAAATCCCAAATAAATAAATAAATACATAAATAAATAATAAATTCAACTGAAAATATGTTTTTGCTGGCTACCTTCTGGTTAACTTCTGGTTTTTATGGGTCGGTTTTGGGAGAAGGGGATAAACTATTGGTTTTTAAACTAAAAATAAGTTTGAATAGAAGTAAATATAGAAAAAATCTTTTCACAATACTCTGTGATGTGAGTGGGAAAGCTTATAATACAATTTTCTTTTCTGTTCATGCAAACTGAGGAGCAGAGAGCGTTGCACTGTTAATATAATTACTATTCAGATCATCTTTTCCAGTTAACTATAAAAGTTTTGGCTTTCACTGTAACTGCCTGATTTTTATGTGATGTACTGTGAATGTTTAATTTGTGAACTGCTGCACATAATTGAGGTCATCAAAACTCCAAAATACATTTGATGCATCTCAGAAAAGCTGATTTTTTAAATATTTTGTTTTTTAATTGCATTCAGGACAGGTTCAGAGAAGTTAGCTGTCAGTCTGTTTTTATCAGACTTGTTCAGATCATGTCTGCAGCTGCATTTTGCTAAAGAAATTAGTATGCTAAGAGTAAGGGATGCATCTGGGTAACAGGGTATAAAAGTAGGTCAATATACAAAGACATCCTCTCAGTGACAGTTTTATGTCTTAAAGCAGTAGAGCATTCCAGGTTACTTGTGTTTTGAATTCTAATATTGAAGTTTCAAGTAAAGATGTGAAATTAATATATGATCCTTTAGCATTCAGTAGTAAGTTTTCTTCTTTTAAATCTGTCCATGGAAATTTCAACTCTAGGCAATATGTTTCCTAAAAGTTCAAAGTTAGCAGAGTCACTGAATTGTCTTATTCCTTCTTTCAAGTGCAGTTCTTGCACATTGGCATTGTAGTGAATTGTGCTATGTCTACAGCATCAAAGAGCTGGAAAAGACAAGTTTAAGTATCTCTGCAGAAACTATCAGAAGTAGAATTGTTGGACAATTAATGAGTAACATAATATTCACTAATGTAGATCCATATAGATGTTGGAAAAGGAAATATAATGTTCCCAGTTGATGAATCTGCTCCTAAAGCCTGAAATAGCTTCAGCAGTAATAATGCTTAAAAGATGGGGTCAATGGACAACAAAATGGTTAATTTACTTACTAAAGAATGTTGGGTTTGATTTCACCTTTTATTTTCTTTTTGCTAAAAATTTGCAATGCAATCTCTCCTCAGCTCCTATGGCTTATTTGGAAGTATTACTACATTTGAATTTCTTGACTGAAATTGCTTTAATTATACATTATGCTACCTAAGTCTGTTGGTAATGTTCTTGCTTTCTGCCTGTGACAAAACTATTTTTTTCATGTTAAATAATGAATAATGAATGACAGGCATAAGTCCAAGATTTTAATCACTAGCAGAAAAATAACACTGAAATGTTGGAGGGATTCACAGACGTTTGCACACAATAGACTCTAGTCACAGAGATATTTGTGAACAAAGGACCACATGATCCCACAAAAAGCCACAAACTTAGGGCAGAACCAGGTATTATGGGAAAACTGCGGTCTCAGTACCTCTTAGGGAAAATATTTCTTGGAGAGTGTTGAGAGTGTTACTCTGCTTGGCCACTGCTACCTTTTACATCTTTCCAGATCAGTGAACAATATGAATGAAAATATAAGTAGTAGAATATCATTCTTCTTCCTTCAAAACTCTCATTAATAAGAAGTTTTCTTCCACAGTAGGAGGAAACTAAAACCTCAAGAAAGAGCTACTGTCATTTTCGTGGTTATTTGTTATATTGCACCTGGGTCATGCTGGATCTGGATACTAGCATGGTCTGTTTTCGTTGATTATCTGCAGGACAGTAAGTTCTCCAGCCTTAGAAGAGTGTGATGCCAGGGCACAAGGCATAGCATGAAAACAGAAGACAATAGTTTCACTGTGGAGCTTACAATATAAAGAGGAACGTAATTGTACAAAAAAAATCTCTACAAAGTATGATACAGTCAGGCTTGGCAAAATGAAATAACAAAGACCCTTAACAGCTCGGGCTGCACAAAATTATGGAGACACCAAGTTTTGAATTCTGCATTCTATTGAACGGCGATAGTTTTTATTTTGATTTCCTATATTAGAAAAAAAAAATTCAATAGTCAGAAATTCCCCCGTTAAGATTCTTAAAACTTCAGTGCCTAGAAACCTCACTTAAAAAACCTAACCACCAACCAACCAAACCCAAAATCCATGAATAAACCATATACATGCAGTCTTTTTCAAAAAATAAATGTAGAAAGGTACATCAGCTGAGCTCACAGCAGAAGCACTCTGACCAGTGTGTACTCTATTACTGGCACAATGAAGCCACAGACAACTGAGAACCCAGTTATGAGCAGTCAGAGTGGAAAAAAAAAGTCTAGAAAATATTTTTGGTAAGCTGATTGTTTAAATTTACACTGATAATCATTTGCACTGTCAAGACACAAGAAACTCCTTTGTGAATTGCACACAGGCTAACACTCCATGCCTCATATAATGACCTCCCCACACTGAGAAAGTACAAAATGCATGCATAGAAGAGAATGCAAGGAAGGCAGGAAGGCAGCAAGCTGTTTCTTTACAGAAGAGAAGAAATAGGCAAACATTATGTTGCAAAATCCTAGTGGCTCAGCTTTCCTGCTTGAGAAATACAGGAACAGGCTCTGGAGACAAGAAGCTAAAATAACCTTCATAAAAAATGCATTGAACTGTGATACCACAAGAGGTGAAAGTGGAAAAAGATTAAAAAGCAGAGGCTAACAGAAAAGTTTTCTTGCTGCTCATTGATGAGAACATACTCTGGTAAATTGAAAGTCTGTGAATTCCAAATGTATTTTTCCTACAGAATTTTGTATGTCATGCTGAATCAGAGAGTAATAACTGACCAATAAAATAAATAAAGAAAGGTAATTAGGTTGTTTGCAAATTTGAGTTTCTTCTGAAAATGGGAGCAAGCAGTCAATACGAGCAGAGTCTGAACAGCCTAGAATTTGGGCAGTAGCATCAGAGGCTGAAAGGTTTCTTTCCTGAATGTTTTGCTGAGGATGCTCTTGGGTGAAGAATTACAAAGAAACAACATTAGAAGGGATCTTGGGTGGTCGCTTGATTTTCTCTCTGTCATGTTCCAATCACAGGTTTCACAGTATCTGTTCCTCAGAGAGGTTGGTTTAATCTGTCTTTAAAACCCTCAACAAACAGTGATTTCACAGCCTCCTGACACAGTCTCTTGAGTTCTTAAATACTCTGTCTGTTAAAAGATTTTTCTGAGTATCTATCCTAAATTTTCTTTGCTCTAGTTCAAAGTTCTCAGACTTTACTCTATTTCCAGTATGTATGAGAACAATTTATCTGTTTCCCCTTTGCAAAAATATTTTTTAAAATTTCAGATTAAAGTTACGTCTCCTGAGTTAGTCACTTCCCCATATTAAACAAATCTACCTCCTTCATTCTTTGCTCACAAGTTTTGTTTTCCTCATTTTTCTGACGATTTGCTCCAAAATTTGATCTGCTTGTCCATGTTTGGCTAGACATGCAGTACACCACATGGACATGATACTTCATTTGAGGTGCTAATTACTGCTGACAATAATGAAAGAAATGTTAAATAGGATCTACACTACTTCCTGTTTATGTATCTTGCTAAAATTCTCCCTTTTTTTCGGAGAGGTCTGTGATTCTTTTCCTGTTGTGATTTTGTGCCATCAATTATTCCTCCACATAACTAATATTTTCCACTTCTCCCTGTTTAGCACCCTCCTACTTTTCAAAAACATTTTTTTAGTTTATTGATATAATTTGGAATTCTAGACCTCTCCTCTAAAGTGGCCCCTCCCAGCCTGAATTTATCTGCAGATTTAATAGAAAATTCCAGCTCCTGTGTCCAGGACTTTAACTGAAATATTGAATGGACTCATGACAGAGCTTCATGGAAGTCTACTCAGTGTGAAACACCATTCTGACAGTTAACCATTGCTAGCTCTGATGACATAAATAATTTTATTTTAGACAAATTGTCAGAGTCTGACCATTATAGGAAGAATTATTGAGCAAATGCAGCGAGGAAGATACTAGCCCCAAATTTTAAGGATATGGGAAGAAAGTTTTAACAAGGAACATGCATGTATTTACTTATAATGTTCTGTAATTCTCATTTTACCTCTCTAAGGTGTACTATTTGCATTACAGTTAATAAATAGTACTTTGAAATATAATATCTGAAATGCCATTAAGTCACCTTATTTTTTATGCATTTGTTCATGGTATTTATGATAACCAGATATTTGTTATTACCGACCTTTTCTTTGGTGAGTGCAAATTTACTGAGAATGATGGCCAGTGGCTCTACTGTTCCTGTCCTCTCAGTCACACCTGTCCCCTGCACCAGAGACTGCAGCTCTCATGGGTCATTTGGAAGACTGCAATAAGTTTATGCAGTAGGAACTTAATGTTTTGTAGAGAGTCATTTCTATATAGCCACAATCCTTACCTGGCTCTCTAACTCATATGGGAATCTCTCTGCCTTGTTACAGTTTGACAAACTGAAGGACAAAAAATGAATGGACACAAAAATGGTGGATATAAAAAAGCCTGAGTGAAAGTGTTTCTGTGTCAGTAGGGAACATTCAAACCAGAAGGCAGTACTTTCCACAGGCCCTAAAGCTAAGTGCGAAGTACCCCTGTCCTCCCAAATGTAACAGCCCACTCACAGCACCAGAACTTTGAACTTCAGAACTTTATGCTGAAAAAAGACCTACAGGGAAATGCAACTCAGGCAACTGATTTTTTTTTTGAGCATGTATTATCCTTCTGTGAGGTTTTTGTTCCCCATAGGAGAGAGTATGGCTGAACAAAATTGATCAGGATTCAGGCTAATCTATTACAAGTCCTACCCAACTGTTCCTTCCTTTCCTTCATATGGCTTTCTTTGCTACAGCATCTGACAGCCAGTATCCTTTTATAACTGTCTGACACTACTCCTCCAAGATAAGCACTGTTGTTCCCACTAACAGATGGGAATTGAGATAACTATCTGGAAATGGGCTTAGGTGTTGCAATGCTGAAATCCTGTCCGGGATCTCAAACAGGAATTTGCTGCCCAGAAGTGCCTGAGCATTGTGTGGGAAAGTCAAGCACCTCCAAATAGGGTTGACAAGAGCCATTATCCTAAATAGTGTATCGCAGGAGCTGCCTAAGATAGCCATTAGGAAATGCTAAAGAGAAAGATTTAGATAAACACCAACTTTCTTTCTCCAGTCTCATGGTAAGGATGCAAAATCCCTTCAAACTAAAGTATCTATGTCAGAAAAGCATTTTGCATCTGGAACTCTAGAGAGACAATCTCCTCTTACAGATAAAAACAGGCAGATATGGATTTGATGTCCTCCTCAACAAAGGGATCCCAGTGGTTTGGGATGAGTACCTGCCAGACCAGGACTGTAGTAGCTTGGGAAATTTAGCAACTGAAATCTGAACTTCTGAGGGCTTACCTAAAGGTTTTGTGGCTCACACTCTTGGACTAATAGTGAGAATTAAAGAAACTTGCTGTTTCTGGGTGTACGTGACTGGCCCAACGCCAAACAGAACAACCTAGAACGGACTGAAGTGTGTGTGGTAAGACCAGAAAGAGTCCACCATCCTGACTGATGTCAGTTATACCAGATAGCTTTTTCTGAGAAGATTGTAAGAGCACTGACACAGCACCTCCCAACTCAGCACTGCAACAGGCAGGGTTTCAGGCTGTACAGCACCAAGCTGTCAACCAGAGATGGAGAGAACTGGAGGAATTTCACAGGCCTCGTTTCATACAATTGCTCTCTGTTAATGGGGTTGGTCTGCTTCCAGAGACTTTCCAGTATGAGACTAATTGACTAAATAACAGAAGGTACATACATGAAACATAAAGGTGAATTATATCAGTACAGTTCATGCAGCACCAATTAATATGAACACAGCATCCACAATGCATGGCTTAATGCTGGCCGCAGATAGGCAGCAGCTCTGGAACCTTGGTGATCTATCTCCAGGTAATTCCCCTCCTTAATTACCAATATAAAGTACAGTAAGACATATATGAAAGTATTTCTCATGTCCAAATAGATTCCTGGTGGCTAGATGAAGGTTAAAACTCCTATTGGCTAATTGCCTCAATTTAATACTGTTAGCAGATGCATTTATAGTTTTAAAACCCCTTTTATGATGTCTAAGTAATTGCATCAATTTGGCAACTATCTACTTAATTTTAAACAGCTTTAACAGAATGCCTACAGTTGAAAACAATTCTTGTCAATGCTACATAAATTGGCTCATTTTAACTGCTTTTCTTTGTGTAAGGGGGCAATTTGAACAATTACTCTGCATTGAAAACAGCTTTTGTCACTGCTAAATTGAGCCACTTGAACTGTTATTTACATGTGCTATAAAATTTTATTTACTGCCAAAGGGCTTTTCTTGCAATTGAATTTTCATTGTGATTCTTAGATTTTGTTTAGACTGAAATGGTTAATTTATTGCCTTTCATTAGCGATTCATAGTTGCAACAAAGTGATCAAACCCAAACTTTTAAAATAAAATTAGTCTCCATCCAGCATTACTCAGACAAAAAAAATTACCTTTATTCACTTCCAGTAGTAAAAGGACCTTTCTTGAAAGGTGGGAGAGTCACTGATTGAGTTTTCATCATCTCCCATCTCAAAGCCCAGCTTCTCTCAGCACTTTGTGGCAGTTTCCATTACACAGCTTATCCTTATATGCCAAGGTAACTGTAAACGCAGCAAATAATCCCAGGCAAGATGCAAAATAATCCTCTGCTCATTAGCAATTAGCTAGTCCATGAGAAGAGGCAGCCCCAGCAACACTGACATCAGTTATGTCACTGATATCTCCCATTTTCATGGACAAATTCAAGTGGTTTTTGAAAGTGCCAGCTTTGGTGAGTAAAGTCTTATTTGACCAGATAAAGATGTGACACAGGCTGTTTTTCCTGCTCTGCCCTTTCAGCTTGTTTTGTGGGTCAGTGGAGATCTCACCTGAGATTAATGGTTTGTCCTCTGACCACTTGCAAGGTCCTCTGACAAAAGTAATCAGCTCGTGTCAGTCACGGTGGGGCTGCGCACATGGGCTTGCCGCGTTAGGTATGGACATCTGTCTGATGAGTAATTATTTTTGTCTGGCCTCAGAGCTGGAGGTGAATTGATAATTCACAAAGTGAAAGGTCTTAACGAAGAGAGGTGCTGCAGTTGTTGTTTGACATTTTAAAATACCAACTGGTCTCCACCAAAGTAATGTACAATGACCATACTTGGTTCAGTGAAGGAGTTGGGATTTCCTGACCATTTCAGCATCCTCACCCCTACTGCAATGAGGATTTTGTTGCTTTTTCTGGAAGATGATGGAGGAAAGCTTGATTGTGCCTTGGGCTAGTGGTGAATTTAGTGACCTCTCTAGTTCCCCAGCAATCTGATTTTCTCTGATGATTCTTCAGATTATTTTGCCTCCATCTACCTCCATCCTCTGTATCATACCCGGTCTCTTGCAACTTTTCTGCAGTCCTAGGAGTGCATAACCTAGTTTGCCGTGGATGTGCTGTAAGCCCACCCAGCACACACATACTCTACCTCTTCTGCTTCTGGTTGGCAGTTCCTCGCTTTGTTTCTTGCAGACCTGCAGGCCATTTCATTGCTTTTCTGATCACACACACATTCTTTTCACTCATATTATAGGTGCAGCTTGCAGAGGGTATTGTCAAGGTCCTTTGTCCTCATCTTCTTCAGGCTGCTGTCTCAGGATTTCACTGCAAATTGACTACAGATCTCTGTTTGTTTTCTTCAATGCTGTGGTATGAATGATTCTCTTGTGCTAATGGCAGAACTGTCGCAGGCAGAAGAATCTGTTGTGTTTACTCAACAGCAGCAGTAGCAAATTGCAGTTATTCTGGACAGTTTTATATTCCTTTTATGCCATTACTTCTCTCGCTTCCAGAATCTCAAATGTTTTTTATTTTGGTTCCAAGAACTTCTTTGACCTTCTTTTGACTTTTTTTCCCCCTCTGTTTTCGCAACTGTGGCAACAGAAAAGTCAGATGCCATCTCATCCTTGCAGTTGAAATGAGTGTCTGCCTATGCACATTCACTAGTAAGTATTCAGAGACAGGTTGTTATATATATAACAAAATAATGACTTGTTCAGCACATTTGGGCATTTTCAAATGAGTCAGACTGATATAAGTGGGTTGTTTTTTTGCTAAATCTCTGTTTACTAACTGATCAGACCTCAGTTGTTAGCTGTATTACTCATTTTAAAATGTTCTCTTCATAGTCATCAACTGAAGCCACCCTACATCAAACAGTGAAGCTAATTGGCATGGTAAACCAGTGCATTAATTCTGAGTCCTTAAAATGTTTTGCAGTTCTAAACTTATTCCTAATTTGCCAAAAATCTGACGCATATTTGGGAATCCTTCCTATACATCACAAATCCACTGTCCATCTGCAGATATTGTGCAGACACCCCTTTCCATCCTTCTGGCCTTCTCCACTATTAATATCATGAGGATATCTCAGGCTGGAATGAGAAAGATTAATGGATCCAGGCATCACAGGCCATTCCCAGTGAAGCATACATAAAGATCCTCTAAAAATAGGATATGGTGCTGCAATCAAAGATTGAACCATGACAGCCCTGAACAACAGGGGGTGTATGGGTACCCTTGACATTAGTCACTTTGGACTGCTTAGTTTCGTAGCATAACACTATCAGAGTATTCTTTGTCTTATATGATTAGATCTAATGTGGATAAGGCTCTTGGGGCATCTTTATTATGACATGCTGTGGTTATATAAATATCTTTAAATCTTTCGTGAAGTGGTGGTTTATATTTTTGTAGCAGGTGCACCATTTTCAGTCTTGGCAATTGAGCGTGGAGCCCTTGTCAGAGTCATGAGGCTGCATTTCAAAAACTGCAGATAGCTGAGAGATGGGAAATGAAAGACTTTGATTATTGAATGGTTTCTCTGTAAGCATTTCCATTTGTAGCATCTATATTTGAAAGCCACTTTAGTCAAACAGGTAATCTAAGAATATCCTGAAAAATTCAGATAGGCACTGAAAAGCCCAAAGCACAGGGCAAAAAAGTTACAGGAATAGAAGTCCTCTCTATGTCCTTGTCATAGTCTCCTTAAATGGTAAATGTTTTTACATCTGCATGAATGGATTTTAATTAAATGTATTCATAAATAGAATACTGAGATGACACATCTTGTTGCAAATACAATCTGTCAGCAGACAGCATCTGGAAGAGATGGTGCTCTGTCAGCTAAAGCAGATGAAGCCTGAGCCCAATCCCCTGTGAGATGAGTGTTACCTCTGTTCTCTGAAGATGATCCATGTGGACCCTTATATCTCAGAGTTACAATGCAAGATTGGGTCTTTGATCTTAGAGCCACCCTGGCTGTTTCCGTATCTTTTGTCTCTCCAAGACACAGTCCATCTATCAACATCCATCAGCTGAGGTAGAAAGTCTATTCTTCCTTCATCGTCCACTAGAAATATCTTCATGGTAAATTAAATAAGATGCAGGCCTCTGCCAACAAAAAAAACAATGTGGCCATCTGTTGTGAGTCTGCTTGCATTTAAACATCATAGGCACCTGTTAAAGCATAGGATAATTTTGAATTATAAATTTGAACAAATGAAAGGATGGGACAAAAGAAGGATGGGCTGTGTGCCAGTGCCATCAGTGACTGCCACACTGTGCACACACAGCCACCTGCCATGTATGATGGGGTTGTTTTAAGCTGTGCCAAAAGCAACTTGTTTTCAACATTTTTGGTTTTTAACATTCTTTCATGCACTAATATTTTTTTTACTGACTGCTTTAAATCATCTCCAAAATGTAGAGCCAACCACTGCAGGTCATTAATTCTGATGAACAAATACTTCAATTAGATTTTTCCTCAGTTTACATACCTGAGGCAAAGTCAGTTCACATGTCAGCATGTAGGTGCTCACCTTGGTGTCTGGTGTGATCTACAGGGCACATTGTCACAAGAGGGTTTGCAAACTGAAGTCTCTGAGCCCTACTGCCCTGCACTAATAGCACTCACCACATATACATGAGTATGGGAGAAGGGAAGACAAGCATAAACATGGACCCAGCTAGAATCTGGCAGGTTTTTGTCTCAGATACTAAGAAACCACTAGTGACACAAGTTTACTTCAGTAATAAAAACAACTGCAGCTTTTGGTAGGTGTATTTAATTAGTACAAGGTGACACTAGCAGTAGGTATACATTTTCCAGGAGATATCTATTTGCTAGGCACGCCAACTGTTTCATGTTATACTAAATCTGAGAGGAAGCTGTCTAGACTCAGCATTGCTTTCCTGCGTTCATTAAGACCAAACAAGGCCCTTCTTGAAGTCTGACTATTTTTCGGCAGTTCCTTTCTTCCCAAGACAGTGAGTTAACTTATTATCAGTGCTCACTACTCCTTAAAAACAGTCACTCTCTCCTAAACCCTTTGAGACTTTACTCAACTGCCCAGCTTCTTGGAATGCCTTTCTTAACAAGGCAAAGCAATAACAAAAGTTAATTTTTGTAAACTCAAATACACCATGTATCCAGACCTTGAAAAGATTGCCAAAGGTTTTTGAAAGCATACATGGACTAATAAAAGCCAAAGCCAAATATATAGAGAAAGGAGGGGACATCCCATTCAGACATCAGTGTCAGGAAAGATAAAACATAATCCCTAAGACTGTGATGTATTTTAATGAAGAGCAGTTCTTCACACTTATAATGCTTGACCCTTAGTCCTTTATTAGTCTTTTATTATCCATCTGGAGCGCTAAAAAGCTGTAATATTGCCTTTTTTCTTAAATACTTCCAGCTGATTTGTCTCTGTTTCAGGCCATATTCTTAAACAAAAAGAAGCAGAAAAAAGCAAAACTGGGAACACTGGGAACACTGGGAATACATGAGAGTGGATATGTGTGGCCATGTTATGTCTGTCCTTGGAGTGGCACAGTGCAACTTCGTGCTGGAGTAAAATGCAAGAGTATGTGCTGTAACTTTGGTATGCATCACTGCTTAGGCCCTGCATTGCAGAGCTACTGACCACGTGAAAATGCTGAACTCAGCTACAAAATCAGTATTTACAAAACCTCAGCTAAAGAATGTGTATTCTTATTCCTAGATGTCTAGACATATCCTTGGGGAACTGCTATCCTTTTATACTCTTTGTTTATCTGGTGAGCTGCCAATTAAGCTTCTGGTTCCTATTAACAATTGCTAACTCGCATATGTGATGTTTCACGTGGAAAAGATTGCAGTGAATACAGCCTGAACAGAGTAGTTCCTTTCCACAAATTTTACATTCTGCCAGTAGCCATAGATTTGCAATCATATACTTCTGTTGTCTTTCACTAAAGGCACAGAAAATATGTAGTGGAACAACATTTGCATTGAGCATTAACAGAAGTGTACAGCCCAGACAAGCTGGGGGTGTGAAGGGGTTCAGTCTCTCAACTGTAGGCATCAGCATAATCAGAGGCACATCATTTTCTCAATGTATACAAAATTACACAACTTCCATGCAGAGTGTTGTCATTTCCACTTCACAGATGGAGAACACTCACACAGTGAACCTTAGCTGGATTCCATCCTACCCCATGTGTATGTCCAAACTAAGCGTATCTTAAAATCAGGGAACTGTCCTTTTAAATGTAGTGCAAGCTGTGCAGGAAACGTGCCCAGCTGCTTTAAATGCACGACAGATAGGACAAGACAGCTCTGAACACCTCCAGAGAGCAATTTAGAGAGCCTGAATTAGGAGTTTGCATCTCTCAACTTCTCAGTGCATGCAGAGGCTCAAAGGGCCCCTTGTCCCTGCATGGCTGAGCAGGCAGCCAGCTCGAGCCGATCAATAGCCAACACTTAGCACCGGCTCTCAGCCCTGCTCTTACCATATGAAACACAGCAGTGCTGCTGCCTGTCTTCTTGCACGGCAGCCTACTCTCTAGGGACCCCTGCCAAGCAAGAGCAAGCCCTGAATCTGGGCTGTCCACAGCCTGGAAGGGCTTCTGCTCAAGCTCACTAGTCCAGGCAAGGTACTCATGCATCAGAAAATGAGACATTCATGGTGGGAACACTCCTCCATTTTCCTGCTCAGTCCAGACCACTGTAAAGCTGGGGAACGTAAGATTTGAACTGGGAGAATGGTAGCTTGAGAAAATCTGATTTTTACCTAGAAGATTATGCTCTTATTAGAAAATGGTAAAGTCATCCAAAATCACCCAAAGTGATGTCTTTGGGTTATTTCTGCTTTTATCATACAGGCATCAGATGCATAAACAATCCCATGGGTGGGTAGGACTGACTGGCAAGTGTATGCATCAAGAACCCTTTCACATCGACTTGTTTCTGCTTGATCTTTTGATAATATTCCTCAACATACAACAGGACTTCACGGGGTGTATATTTGCAGTATCTGGGACTCTGTGTCTAAATAAGTTCTTTCTTCATCTCTGCTGTGGTACAGTAAGACCAGTAAGGGCATACAGATCTGATGGCACTAGTCTTAGTTTGAAAGACAGA